>ML820455.1:42371-77166 GCA_009831015.1 Picea engelmannii | reverse complement strand
GAGACCCCTAGGACACATGAAATCTCCTGAGAAGATTCCATTGTTTCAGTGACAGAGAAGGAAGCCAGTCAGAAGGACTGGGAGATGGATTTTTCGTGAGACGAGAAGGGAAGTCAATGTTGACTTCCAAGATTGATCTAACAGATCAAGCATGTTGCAGATAACAGTATAAAGATGTACAAGTCTGATTTGTGTCTAGAGGATTCTCCTAGTAAGAGGGAGAAGACTATGACGAGACACTTACTCTAGTAATCGAAGAAATAGTTCCAGTATTTGAAGACAACTAGAACAACCATGATTCATATACAGTATGAGATGTTGGGGGAGCAATCCCCTTATTTAAAATTTGAGTGGCAGTTGGTGCAATACATTAATCGGGCCATGGAGACATGACTACAATAGCAGATAGAGTTACCTCCATGAAAGAAGAAGAACTATTTTCAGTATCAATTATTTGGCCACTCTCAGTTTTAGATAAAGTTGTTGCCGTAATAGAGTAGAGGAACTACTCTCAGAGTTCAACAACTGTAGTGATTCTCAGCTTCAGAGAAGTTGCAGGTGCAGAGTCCCAGTCCTAAAGGAACAGTTGCAGAGAGAGTAGAAGACATACTCTTAGACAATGAGACAGATAGTGCTTTGCAAAAGGCACATAGAGCTAGCAGATGATTGTGCATACTAAGTTGAAGCTGAGCAAGTGTACTAGGTTGGTACAATGAGATGTGAAAATTTGGTTTAAAGTTGAAGATAGAAGACTCATGTCTGGAAGTTGAAGCAAGCTCCAAGAGCTTGGTATGACAGGATTGATAGTTTCTTGAAGAGTTTGGGATTTACCAAGAGTAAAGTTGATCCCAATCTTTACTTCAAGATTGTGGATGATGGACCAGTTATATTGCTGCTATATATGGATGACTTAATCTTAACAGGAGAAGAAAGGCTCATCACATATTGCTAGACGAAGATTTCTGCAGAATTTGAGATGAAAGACCTAAGCCTGATGCATTATTTCTTAGGTCCCGAAGATTGGCAGAGCCCAGAGAAGATCTTCCTTAACCAAGGGAAGTATGCAGTTGAAATACTGAAGAGGTTTGAAATGTTGTAAAGCCATGAACACACCCATGGAAACAATTTTGAAGCTCATGGTTGATACTTCATCAGAATTGGTTGATGCTACTCTGTACAGCTAGATTATTGGTTCGTTGATGTATCTGACGAATACCAAGACAGATATATGTTTTGCTGTGAACACCTTGAGTCAGTATCTGGTAGAGCCCAGACGTGTTCACCTTGTAGCTACAAAACATGTGATGAGATACCTTAAGGGTATGTTGGAATATGGTCTCTGCTATTCTGGAAATCATGACTTCATACTGGTTGGTTATACTGATTCAGATTGGGCTGGAAGTGTTTTTAATAGAAAGAACACTTCATGATATTGTTTCAGTATGGGGTTATCCATGACTTCATGGCAGAGCAGGAAGAAATCCAGTATTGCTCTCAGCACGGTAGAAGCGGAATACATTGCAGCATGTTCCACCAGTTGTGAAGCCATCTGGCTTCGGAAGTTGTTGACAGGTTTATTCGATTTGGAGATGGAAGCAACCGTGATTCTATGTGATAACCAAAGTTGCATAAAGATGACGGAGAACCATGTTTTCCATGACAAGTCGAAGCACATAGAAATCTGGTATCTCTACATTCGTGATATGGTGCAGAGGGGAGCTATAAAGCTCCAATATGTTGGCACAAATGAGCAGGTTGCAGATGTGTTGACTAAGCCTCTGTCTCGTGTAAAGTTTGAATACTTTCGAGACAAGCTTGGTATAGTCCGAAAGGACCTCCCTTGAAAGGGGGAGTGATGCTGATGATACTATGGTATCTTGACCAACAACGGGTAGCTCGGTTAGGATTTTATATCCTAGAGGACTGATCATCCCTGGACAGATCCCGAAGGTCCGGTAAGGACGGTTTGTCAGAGTACCTGTGCATGTATATGCCAGCTGTGGTCAGTAGTGGTAGCTCCGTTAGGATTTTTATAATCCTAAGGAATCTTATGATTCCTGGGCAGATCCCGAAGGTTCGGTAAGGACGGTCTGTAGCTCCGTTAGGATTTTATATCCTAGGGAATCTTATGATTCCTGGGCAGATCCTTAGGGGCTGTCAGAGTACCACAAAATGTTATTGTTACACCTGCCACATTCTGTTTCTATATGATGATGATGATGTTATTTCAACCTCGTGTTGATGATGTTGTTGTTCCAACCTCGTGCTGTTGATGATGTTGTTATCTCAGCCTCGTGCTGATGATGTTGATGATGTTGTTATCTCAACCTTGTGTTGATGATGTTGTTGTCTCAACCTTGTGCTGTTGATGTTGCTCCAACCTCGTGCTGTTGATGTTGGTGTACCAACCTCGTGCTGTTGATATTATTATTCTAGCTTCATGCTATTGATGATGATGCTACTTCAGCTTCATGCTGAAGATGATAATGATGATGCTACTTCAACTTCATGTTGAAGATGATGATGATATTGCTACTTCAACTTCATGCTGAAGATGTTGATGATGATGTATCGGTCTTGAATTGATTGATGATGTTGTATTAGTGTTATACTAATTGATGTTGATGTAGAGAATGATGATGACGATGATGCCATTCCAGCTGCATGTTGTGAATGATGATGATGATGCTATTCCAAATCCGTGTTGTGAATGATGATGATGATACTATTTCAGCTCCATGCTGTGAACGATGATGTTATTGATGATGAGAAAAACTTTCAATGATTTATAGATGTGCCAGTCAGTGTTCCAGATGTTGATGATGTTGCATCCCTCTCTCTCTGATGATGTTGTATTGTAGAATACCCTTCTTGTTAAGGGGGAGTGTTGAAATATTGAAACTGCGAAGAATATTCTAATTATAATTGAGTTATTATCATGTAGATCAATCCCCTTTTGTGGATTGATCATGTCGTGACTTATGTATGACCAAATCCCCTTTTGTGGATTTGGTCAAATGATGCTAATTGAGAAGTCGGACCCTAGGGCTAATTAAAGTGGTTTTAGCCACTAGATGAAGAAGTCGACCCTGCTTGATGAAAAGACGCAACCGTAGCGCTCCTCAGCTAGTATAAATAAGAGAGGCTAGCGCCTCCTCCTTACACTCACTCAGTCACTCATCTAGTGCGCAAGTTTTGGATATAGCTGTAGTTGCCAAAAGAAGGAGAGCGAGGCGCATTGCTCAGTCTTGGATATTCTTGGTGGTTTGGTCTTTTATCTTGGCGTTGTATTGGAAATCTATATTAAGGAAGTTTTTGCTGGGTTTTCTCCTCCATGAGGGTTTCCCAGGATAAAATGCTGTGTACCTTGTGATTGTGTTTCTCTCAGTGTTCCTACTTATGCTATTATTGTCTAGTAATTGAAAAGAACTTAATAGCAACTCTAAAATTAACATGGTATCAGAGCTAAACTGAGTAGAGCACCTTTCACTGGGTAACCAAGGACTTGCCACACTAGCTGCGATATACTCTGCCTCTGCTATACTAAGTGCCATTGATGTCTGCTTCCTGCTCAACCATGAGATCATACCTGATCCCAAACTGAAACAACATCCGAATGTGTTTTTCTAGTCCACTGCACTCCCTTCCCAGTCAAAGTTGGTATAACCTTGCAGCTTCACATCTCCATCCGAGACATATCCAATCGTACCACGTAGGTACCTCAACATATGTTTTGCTGCCATCTAATGTACATGTCTAGGTTCAACCATGTACTGATTCAAGGTGTTTACTGCAAAATATATGTCCGGCCTGGTATTAACCAGGTACACCAAGGATCCAATCAGCTGTCTGTACATTGAGGGATCTGTTATCACACAATTTGTAGTTAGGGTAAAATACGGATGAAGAAGGGCAAACTGGCATAACTGAGACTATCCCACATTGTCACCTCAATGGGATAGCTCTTTCTGTTTAGGGAGGTAAGGTCCAGGGGAGACGTCCCTGATGACCTGGGGTTTTGAGAAGGCAAAAGGATTAAAGGTTAAGTGACAATTTCCCCCTCACAAGTCACCACCGATCAGAAAGTCCCGGCTAATCAACCAATAAAGATAAGTAATAACCAAAGAGTGTACTTGCCCGAGACAAAGCAACAAAGAAACTATACATACGCAAGCTCACTTGCTGGTTAATACTTCATATAATTAATGAATTTATGATAATAAACAATTGAGCAGTAATATTGATGAAGTAAATCAATAATGTATAATGACAATGATTACAATATATCACTTCACAATAAATGCTAATGGCAATCAATGTAACAATATCAATACTTAGAAACAACGCCTTAGCCAATGATTCAATTGCTTTAAAAGCACAATAAATGCTGTATGAATATGTTTATAGCATAAGTAAATGATAACAACAATAGGGTTAGTAAGATTAGTCTAAGCTAGGGTTAGAAGGGTTAGTAATTGTTCAAAGTATTTGGTTGTTTGAAGTTGTGATCAAGCCACTCAAGTAATAAGGTCTTAGATCAGTGCGTTGCTAGGGCATATGGAGTCAAAAGAGGCTGCAAAGGTTGAAGGACTGAGATGATAATGACAAGACCAAAGAAAAGAGGGTTAAATGTTGAGGTGTTTGCTAGAGCAAGGATTCAACAATGAAACCCTAGGGGAGAGAGGCTCACTAAGGTGTAGAAACCCTAGGCCTTAGTGCTCTCTCCTCCTTCTTTAGCTCAATGGCAATAATAAAAACGGCTAGCTTGAGTAAGAGTTTATAGGGCTAAAGACAAGAGAGTTAGAAGGTGAAGTGTTGCTAAGGCAAGGCTTCACCAAACAAACCCTAGGGGAAAACGACTCATCAAGGTGTAGAAACCTTAGGCCTTGATGCGTTTTCCTCCTTCTTAGCTCAATAACAAGTAAACATAGCTAGCTAGAAGAGTATGGATAGAGTGTTGCTATGGCAAGGCTCTATCTTACTTCAACAAATCAAAATAGCTCTTAACTTAGTAGGGACATGAGACAAGGACCTGAGCATGTGCTTGTCACCTAGGCTTTTAATTCAGCAAATCATAATAACAAATGCAAGTAAACAAAACTATAACCATTCAATTAAGAAGTGTTGCATAAATTCACTTACATAAACCATGCATTCAAGTAGCCAAACCCTAGTTGTAAACCTTCCACCAAGAAGAAGTGCCAAAAATGCCAAGCAAAGTCTTCCTTCAACAAGTGAGCCTCACTATTTCAGCCAAAACCCTAGAATAGGGCGCAAATTTTAGACCTCACTAATGTGTGAGTGAAAGATGATCAAAATATGAAGGTAAAACCCTCAATATATAGCATACTAATGACCTTTATTAAAATTTAGGTCATCAAAAGGCCGACAAGGCCAAAATACACAATAATACTGTTTTACATTAAATTGTAATAAATGAAACCCTAATCAAGTAAAAGCAAGACGTCATGCCCCTTCTAGGGTGACATTAGCCCTTTCTAAGGCAAATGCAGCCTCCTGGAGCAAAATGTTAGCCCTCCTTGGGCTTCTCCAACCTGCCACAAGTGCCAAACTACCATGACTGACTCCCAAAACATCCATGAAGCTGGATGATGTCATGAGCCTCCTGGGTGACGTCCTGGGCCTTCCAAGGCGAACGTTCCAATGAAGAGGGCACAACCCTCCTAGGTAAGGCTCTGCCAGGGTGCCTCTGTGGAACGTCCTTCTCTTCTCCAGTGAAAATCGCTCTGTCCTGTCTCTGCCCCCTGCTGGGGTCTCAACATCCATCTGGTGGGCTATTCAACCCCATGGAGGTCCGAACTAATCATCTCCCCATGTGTGCCTGTCCAGTGTGGTACCTGTCCGTCGGGCATGATCCTGCACATCAAAAACTACGCCCTCCATGGGCTCATAAGTCACCGGGATCATAGCAATGTCAATCACATCTAATCATCAATATTATTAAACATGTGCATAAAACCCCTTTTACCCCAGTCAAGTGCTCAAAGACATTATACAAATCTGCAATACAAGTTTGGAGGAGGTGACAGGGCGTTCTATTGGGCTAGTGTCTACTGGAAAAGGGATGTTTCCGGAAGAGATTAAATCCAAGTCATGTAAATGGGTGAGGTGGATAAGGGATGTCCTAACAAGGGGTGCAGTGAAAGCAGGGAAATGCAGGGCTTACCTGTGGGTGCCTTTGTAGAAGGCGAGCTGCACCTGTCCTGGATGCAAATGTTTCCAAGCCCATTCATACCTTTTATTCTTTGTTCTTTATTGCTTTTTCTTCAAGAAGCTAATCAGGGGGCACTGCCCTGGCGTGGTGACCAGTGGTGACAATGTTACCCACAAGTACTTTCACAGAAATGAGGAGGCTGGCTCGTGATGAGACCCCCTTTCTCTTGGCCATGCAACCAAGACCACTACCCTGGTGTGGTAACCTGCTGTTAGTAGTGTCATACTGCTAGGTACCCATGGACCTAATAGGCTGGCTCGTGATGAGACCCCCTATCCTCTGACTAAGTCTTGTTTTATTATTTTTATGGGTCCCTCTTGTTTCTTGATGAGAAGCTTTTTACTGCTTTCTCGGGGATCCCTGGGCGAAGCATCTTGAGGTTTTATTTTTTGCCATCTTGCTTTTACCTTCTGGGCCTTTAGCCCCTTCTTCCCACAAGGCAAGGTGCAACCCTTAAATGATTGGCCAACCCAATGCCCGGACAAATGTAATGGGATGGATGAGCGGGAAGCAAGATGAAAAAGTGGTAATGTGACGGGAGCGGACGATGACTTTTCAGAAATCCCCCCAGTGGCAACTCAAATCCTATGGGCACAGGCTTACTAGGGCATCCTGTCATTCCCCCCAGACATGGTCAAGTGGACAAGTATAAGATCCAAGCATTTGTTAGAAACAAAAGGAATTAAAAATTTAAATGCACATATTCAAAGGTTTTGAGGATTAGAATGACACATACCATGATACCCAGACTCATTACCTCATGGAGCAAGAACCATCTCTGATACAGGACCAAGACGAAGGTGATGGATGTTGCTGACAAAGTGGAGGCGCTGAAAGGGAGAAAAGATGGGCCCTCCAGGGCCATGCTCAAGTCGATCTGGCTCTCGTTACTCCATGTCTAGGACCTGTGGGCCTCGAGACATAATCTCCTAGTTATCCCTAAAAGTGGGGGATAATAGGATCCACCAAATCTGAAGATGAATCACTCAAGAGCTTCAGATTTATCGTCATAGGTGTGGCCATGGACTTGCAGTCGATCATCCCGAATCTCTGCAGGATCTCAACAATATATTTCCCTTGGCTAAGGAAAATCTCATCTGGTCTCTGCCACACCACCAATCCCGAGAAATAATGCATCGGACCTAGATCCTTCACCTCAAACTCTGAGGTGAGCTCCCTCTTGCACCCAACTATGAGCTTTTCATCTCCTGTTAGAAACAGTTCATCCACATATAGATCAAAGATCAGTGGGCAACCATTCTCAACCTTGTAGTAAAGGTTGGGATCCCCATCACTCTTGGTAAACCCCAAGCTCATCAGGTAGCTATCTATCCCGACATACCATGCCCTTGGTGCCTGCTTTAGTCCGTACAAATCCTTCTTCAATTTGCACACATGGGACTCCTTCCCATGAATCACAAACCCTTGTGTCTGCTCTATGTACACTTCTTCCTCGATTACACCATTCAAGAAAGCAGTCTTGACATCCATCTAGTGTAATTTCCATCTCATCGCGGAAGCAATTGCAATAATCGATCTGATGGAAGTGTACTTTGCTATTGGAGCAAACGTCTCATCATAGTCTTCTCCCTCTTTCTGGGAGAAACCTCTAACCAAATCTTGCTTTGTACTTCTCTATGCTGCCGTCTGCAACATGCTTGATCTTGTAACCGACTTGTAAGTCACTACCGATTTCCCTTTTGGTCTCAGAACCACTTCCCACACATCATTCTTCATGATGGACTGATACTCCATCATGGCATTCTTCCATTCTTGCTTCTTAGCAGCTTCTTCAAAGGTGGAAGGTTCTGAATCGATGATTTTGCTCATCAACGCCACATAGCTGGAAAACTTGTTTGGGCTCTTACTCTCTCTAAAAGAGCCTTTGGGAACTGCATGTCCTTTAGCTTCCTGCAAGGTGTTTCAGAGCCAAGCTGGTCTCTTCCTGGTGACTGCAACTTCTTTGGGTGGATCAACAGGTCTCTCTGATTCTACCATCTCATTCTGAACTTTTGAAATTAGTTCCTCTGGTGTAGATTCTACCATGAATGCGTCCCATGGAGCCTCCTGCTCCTCTCAGTCCTCATCCATGTGAGACTCCCTTGATCTTTTGAAGGCTTCCTCTTCATCAAATGTTACATCCCGGCTGGTCTCAATCTGTCTCTGCCCGGGAATGTATATTCTATAAGCCTTCGAAGTCTCACTGTATCTAACGAAGGTGCCCTTCTAACCCGAAGGTTCCAACTTCGTTCTCTTTTCCTTTGGAACATGTATAAACACTGGACAACCAAAAATCCTCAAGTGACTGACTTCTGGTTTCTTTCTAGTGAACACCTCTTCAGGTGTCTTGTTCCTCAATATCTTGTGAGGACTTCTATTTTGAACATACACAATTGTACTGGATGCTTCCGCCCGTAAATGCATGGGTAAGCCCTGGTCATGTATCATTGCTTTTGCTGCTTCTACAATGGATCTATTCTTTCTTTCTGCAACCCCATTCTGTTGGGTGTTGTATGGAGTTGTTAGTTCCCTCTTAATTCCTGCTTCTCTGCAAAAGTCTTTAAACTCTTTTGAGGTGTACTCACCTCCATTATTAGATCTCAAGACTTTAATCTTCCTTTCAGAGAGATTTTCAACTAAAGCCTTGAATTCCTGAAATTTGTTGAAGACTTCGTCTTATGCTTTCAAGTAGATACATGTCTTTCTAGAATAGTCATCTATGAATAAGATATAGTATACAAAGTTGCCTAAGGATGGCACCGTCATCTGTTCGCATACATCGGAGTGTATGATGTCCAAGATCCCCTTGGACCTCCTGTCACTGCTAGTAAAGCTTCCCTTGACATTCTTGCCAAGTGCGCAACCTTTGCATGCTCCATCATGTTCTACCTAAATGTCTAGTAGACCTGTAACCATCTTGCTCAATATTGGTAGCGCTGTATAGTTTATGTGAGCAAGTCTTCGGTGCCATAGCTCACTAGAGCTCACACTGTTATGTACAAGGGCTTGTTCTTGGTGTTCCTTCAATTCATACAATCCTCCCTCTCAGACACCAATCACGGTAGCTTTATCTATGCTTGAATTCTTGGGCCATAAGAGAACTTGGCCATCCACAAAAGCTACCCTAAAACATTTATCTTCTAAAGTAGAGATGGAAAGTAGATTCTTCTTCAAGCCTTGTACAAACAAAATATCTTTAATTGAAAGAGGGTTACTCGAGTCAAGTTGTAGGGAGGCTTCTCCAACGCCTTTGACTGCATGTCTGGAATCATCTCCAAGCTCCACTTGAAGGGATGAACTCTTTTCTGTTAAGTTTGAAAGAGAATTTCTGAATCTGGTCATGTGCTTGGAAGCCCCGCTATCTATAAGCCAAGTATCACTCCCTTGAGTGATAGTTCCTGTGAGTGCTGAGACAAATACAAATTCTTCATCCTTTGACTTGTGCTCTTCAGCTTTCGCTGCATGTGCATGGTGCTTCTTCTTCCCCTTTTCATGTCTAAGAGGACATTGTGTGGCATAATGTCCCATCTTCTTGCAGTTGTAGCATCTGATCCTTGATGCATCCTTCTTGTAGCGTGGTTTCTTAGACTTCTTCGGACTACCTTCTTCCCTTTCTTTCCTTTTCTTCACTTGAGCCGCAAGGGCTTGATTTTCGTCATCATTTGTCTTTTGTGACTTGGATATTAATCTGGATTCCTCTTGGGTACAATCTAACCATAACTTGTTAAACTTGGGCAATTTGCTTCTAGCGAAAATACCTTGAACGAATGGATCCAAAGAGGAAGGAAATCCATTTAGTGTAGTAGTCACAAGTTCAACGTCATCTACTGGGTCTCCAATAGTTGCTAACTGGTCCTTGATCTACGAGATCCTCATAAAATAAGTAGCAACTGTTTCTGAATTGTTCATTGTCACGTTTCTGAGTTGATGCCTTAGAGTAAGCTTCCGGCTGGTATTCTTACTTTCATAAAGTTTGGTTAGGGCATCAAACATTTCCTTTGGTGACTTCAGTTCTGATACATTAGGTATCAGATGGTCTTTTATTGAGTCTGTTAATATCCTCTTGGCCTTGACTTTATTCTTCCTGAACTTTGCTTTGGCTTCTTCATCTTCAGGTTCTGGAAGTACCTACTTGACATGATCTAATAACTCATTCTCTTCCAGAATGAGAAGAACTCTATGCTTCTAGGTTCTGAAGTTATCTGCTGCATCCAATCTATCTTCAACTCTCATACTGGTTGAAGATCTGAGAAATTTCAAATTTTTGATCTTTCACGGAACTGCAACCAGAGTGTTGCAGGGGGTGCGCTAGGGTAGGGCGAACTACTCTGTGGTGAAAATAGTTCCAAAGCCTTGGAACTAGTGCTCAACGAACTTGACAAAGTATTCTAGTGCAGCGGCAAGGTGCTGCTGCAAACGATCTTCCTTCTAGTGGTCAAACTGTTATGAAGGTAACCAACTTTGATCCCATGTTGGATTTTCTTTATTTACAGAGCAGTAGAGTTACCAATGTTCTTTTACTTCTTTAACATTAACAGATATATCATGCACTGAGCAATAATAACAACATAAACAAGAGACAAAAGAACACAAGTGATTTGTCCTGGGAAAACCCCAAATGGGGGAAAAACCTAGCCAACCTTTGTTAGATAGATTCCGTCCACAATAGTCCAACCATACACCAACTCTCAAGAGCAATAGACAAGAAAGAAACCCTAGCACTAGGCTAGCGCATAAGCTAGTGCTACCAGCTGCAACAACAACACCATACAACTAGAGTGCACCTCCTCAGAGATATAGCGCACAAGAGAAAACCACCACCAAGAATAACCAAGAACCTCAGACTGCGTCTTCTTCTCCTTCTTAGACTTGCGCTTCCTTCTTCAATGAGTGAGTGAGTGTGTGTGTTTCCAAATGAGCTAGACATCTCCCTTATTTATAGTCTTCAAGTCACCTAGTTGGGCCGACTTCTTCTTTGTGGATCTTAATTTCACTTTATTCTTTTTCCTTGTGGGCCGACTTCTCTTCTAGGGTATTCTTCTGCTGTTCAGTGGTCTTCTTGGACTTCTAGAATCTTCTTCTCTTCTAAGAAAGGTTGTCTAGAGGAAAGTTCCTCTTGCAGCTACCAAAACATCAACAAGGACTAGGGCATAGAAGTTGACCACCAAGGTGAAACAAGGCAACTGACACAATTTCCCAAGCCAGTGATGCATTATCCAATTTCAACCAAAGATCCTCATCCACATGCCCAACAAATTAAGCACAACACTTTGCATGAAAGAAGGACTAACATACCTCATGGTGATGATGGCTTACCATCTCCCATACTTTGGGTTGCTTGGATGTGATGAGCCTTGGTTGACCTGTAACTGTAAAGGTGAATGAGGGGCGCTGCTGGGCTGCCATCTGTGGACACGCTGATCATCATCATGGTCGGGATCATGTTCTCCATTGCGGGCCACGATACATGATCTCCTCTAGTTATCCCTAGGCATGGGGGGTAACAGTCCCATTGACCTACTTTTGCGGTCACTTGTTGGACATCACTAAAATTATCTTATCTATCTGTTTAAACTTATAAAAGATCAAACCTACAGTTATCAAGTCTCAGATAAAGATTTCTTAAAAAAATAGTTTTTGCATTAAAAAATATTAGTTGCCATTTTATAATTTTTGTCTTTTTGAACCCACCAATGCACATTATAGACTCCAAGGTGTCTGTCTCTTTTCTTTGCTTGGTCGTGACTTATCTTCATAGGCCAACAAGCTTGAATGTTGCTCCGATACCATGTAGGAAATTAGGGTGTGCACATTTATACACAATGGGGAAGAGAGAATACATAATTAATTGATTTTTATTAACATTGCAATGACACATCTGTCTCACATATCATGTTTCAATTTACACATTTATAAACTCCAAGGTGGTTAAGGTGGTTTGACCACCTAACCCTAACCTCAACATTTAAATGTTACATATGGTCACATTTCTAACATAACATGACACAAATTAACGACTCAAATATTTTTGAGTGTTACCACTCCAATGCTAGTTTGCTCTGCGTTGACATATCCATATGAAATAAACTAGCTTAAGCAGGAGGCAAATTGACTTAGGCAGGGTAGTAGGATGGCTTAGCTGCTTATTGGGCTACAGGATGTATGGTTACACCAAGGTTGGATCTTCCTTAAACTCAGCCAAGTTGATCATAAATACAATTTTTATCAACATTTAAATCACTTTCTCTAAGGTGTTTTATCTACATTATTGCTCCCTCCTTTCAATTTTTTATGTACATAGCAATTTGGCCCTCCATTCAAGTCCTTAAGTTACTTGTTAGATCTATAGCCTGTATTTATGATCATCTCAGTTGACTTGCATATTCTTTTTGGTGTTTAACCCTATTGAAGCAACTCATTCCATATATGGCTTGCATTTGTCGCTGTCCAAGTATTAACTGTATACAAGGTGCATATGCCTGTATATTTGTGCCTAGACTAGATGTTGTTGCTTTCAATTGAATATTATAGAGTGCACATTGATTATATCTGAGCTATGCATTTTCTTTCTAGTGTTAATTCATGTTATTTCCTTTAGCAGAGCCATATGTTGATTTGCCTGATGCAACCTATAAGATTAAATGCAGATTCACACATGACTTACATTGGCGATCATAAAATTCTAGCTTGCATGCATGTGTTGATTTTAAAGTGTTTATTCTCTGCAGGGCATAGGAAGGGCATTTTGTTCTGGTGGTGATGTTGCAGAAGTTAGCCGTCTAGGAAATGCAGGTATAGCTTGCTTGTACAGAGATCAATATTAGTGTTTTATCCATTGGCCAATCTCCAAGACACTAAGGAGACATGGATTTTAATGTTTGCTTTCCTGTACCTTTCCCATGAAATTACAGTGTTTAAAGGTGGACTCTAGAAATAATTGGGCATAACATGTTTATTATGTCTCATTTGCTTTTTTTTCCCCTGAAAAATACTGCTTATATTATACAGAAACACACATGTTCAAATAAAAGAGAGAGATCATCTAGCTTACTATAGCCAAGGTTGCAATAAGGTCAGACTGAGCTCTGTCAGAGTAATCTTTATCATTTTTTCTCAACAAATATCCCTTAGCCCTAACTTGAGCAGACAACTCATCAAAGCTATTTTTCAAAAGGACTCTGCAGAACGTACAAAACCTTCAAAAATACAAAACCATGGACTGAAAGTCTGAATGCAATGCCAAAGACTGCAATAATGGGTCAGAGCAAGAGATCTACAATCACAAAGGAGTATGGTAGTTAGTTGATCCTTGTATTAGTGAGTTGAATTTGTTGTGAACAATCTTTCAACAACTCTTAGCAATTAGGGACTCCCAAAGGATATGCTTAACTGTTTCTGGTCACCTATCTGCTGACACTTGTCATCCATTTGAGCAGCAGTCTTGGCCAGTCAGCTTGGTAGGCAAGCCTTTGTACAACACCAGCCATACAAAAACTCTATGCTTATAAGATACCCTATAGGATCACACACTGTTCAGCTGGGTGATTCACCGAAAATTGTTGCAAAATTTGGCATTGGCAAAAACTTGGCGGTGGTCATCAACTTGGGAAATAGACAAAATCAGGAAACAAACGGCAAAAAATCAGTAAAACTCGGCAAGTATAAAATTGGGCCTGAAAAGCTGGAAAAATTTGGAAAACTTTGTGACTTGTAAAACTCGGGAAAATCAGGAGAAATCCGAGATTTGTGCAACACTCCTGTTATCGCACAAACTGTTGCTTGGGCAAAGCCAACCATAAGCGTCACTAGTGCGACACAACTGGGAATAAGAACTACTGTCACCTTAGCAATTACTCCCCTCGTTTTAGTGATGGATGATTCCAATTTCCACCACAAGGGAGGCTTCCCGGGTGACCTCAAGGGAATGGAGAATGATGGTCAAAGAGTTTGCAAAGATCCCTGTTTTGGTCACTAGATGAAGATGTCTAGGGCTTGAGGAAGAGTGCCTTGGGAAAAGATACGAGCTGAGTTTGAAAAGTACCCAAAAAACAAATGTTAGAACAGCTATCCTAAGATCAAATATCATATAAAATAGCCCCAAAACAGTAGGGGAAACAACAAGAAAGCTTGCTGTCCCAAAAATTGCAGCAAACTGAAGATTATATCGGCAAGAGAAAATAATAACAACTGCAAGAATTTACCGTCAAAATCACCAACAGATAATAGCAAATGAAAGCTTATGACTAGTAGATAATATTCCAATATTTAAAACACGACTTTGACAGTTGAAATGGTTGTAAGTAAGTGTTATCAGCAAAATATAACCAGTCCTAGATGGCTGTAGCAAACATTAACTGTAGCAGCAAGAATTCACCACAGAAATCAGAAAATAAGAACGCCAATTTGTAGTCCTTGATTAGTAATCACTTTGCAATATTCAAGCACAAAATTCTGTGGTGAATTAGTTTGTAAACAAGAGTAAGAGAGAGAGGGTTTGTTGCAGCCCTAATGGCTGTAACTTAAAAGTTTTCACAGCAACGAGTAAATAATCAGTGACCTAGAACATCTTAGCATGAAAAGAGAGCTTTGAGTGAGAGTAATTCAAATTTCATCCATAAAGCAAACGAATTTAAAAGAGCAAATATCACGTTTTTCAATGCAACTAGTGCCTTGATCCTTGGGTAATGGAGTCACAACATTAAAAAGTAAGTTAGAAGATGATGAGAAAAGGACTTGAACCTTGGACTTAAACCCTTATAAGTCAAGCTGTCCACCTTCTCAAAATCACCTAGCTTGACTAGTTAATGGGAAACTAGGTTTAAAACCCTAGGGGGGATAGACAATCCTAACCCTTAGGTTTAAAACCCTTGCCAAGGAATGTTTTCAAGGGGATAGACACTCCTAACCTTTGAATCCACCCTTGAATGATCTCTCTTCACCAAAAAAAAATAGCTTCAAGGAGGGGATAGACAATCCTAACCTTCCTAGGGTTCTTCAAGCAATGGAAGATCAAGATAACCTGCAAATTAACCCTTAAATAAGACAAATCAGCAAGATAATCCACCAAGAAGAAACCTAACTCACAAATCATTCATCCACAAGTGAAGCGATTTCATCTCCAAGCTAAAGACCACAAAAATCTTCCCCAAGAAAGCAAGTTGCATGGCTGAAATTTGCACAAGAGAAGAGGGCTGCAATTTTTTCAAGGGAGAGAGATAAATCTCCCATGATGAATTATGAAAAATGAAAGAAGTCTTGCCTCTTAGTTATAGAGGAAACCCAAGTCTTAGTTTGGTCCAATTTACAATTAAATCCTTAATTTTAGGTCAAACATCATGTTTTTACATTGACTTTAACCAAATTCATTTGACTTTTGTCCACATATGCTAAATAATGACCAAAAATGACAAAAAAAATGTAAAATAAGCCTCCAATGCCTTGTTCAAGGGTGGCCGTTGTGTGAGATAGCCTCCAAAGGCTAGGACGTCATCTCCCCATGGTGCCACATCATCCCACTAGTCCAGAAAATGTGGGGTAAATATCTCACAACTTCACCAAGTGCAAAATCCATGCCAAATCTAGCTCTTTAAGCTTGACTTCATGCTCCAAAAGTGCAACGTTCTATCGTGAGAGGGTGACGTCATGCAAGTTTCATCATCCTAGGAATCTTTGCTCGGTGACATCTTTCATGGGCCAATGACATCACCAAGTGTGCAACGTTCATCATCTCTATCCTCCCTTTTGCAGGGCTCAACGTCTAACCTGTGGGATTTTACGCCAATATGAAGGTCCAAGTGACTTAGTACCTCCATGAAAGATGTCATCGAGCAAGATCCTGCAAAGACAAACAAGGTACGCCCTCCAAGGCCCCATAAGTCATATGAATCATGGCAAGCAAATCAATCTTAATACAAGAGCCACCTAAACAAGCACATTGGATCCCCCTTTCAAATTAAACATATGCTCAAAGACTTTATGCAATTTACCAAATTTAGATATGGGAGGGTTATCAGAGAGTCCTATTGGGTAGGCCAATTCCCGAAGTAGAGGAGTGTTTCCCGAGTGAACCCTCTCTAGGCCATGTAATGAATGTGAGGTGGATGGAGGAGAAACTTCTGGGCATGGGGTCATTAACATGCAAGGGTCTCATATGGTCTCATTTCCATGGGCGCCTTTGTGGAGGGTGCACTGCATCCTTGACTCCTTGAGTTACCTTTCCTTTGGGGTGCAACCTTTTTCCAAGCCCTATAATTGCCTTTTTCTTTATTTTCTTTAGATAATTTGCAAGTCCCCTTTACAAGGTTTCTTGATTTTATGCATTAAATGCGTTTCCTTTCAAGCAGGATACTTATAAGTTCTTTTCAAATAGGTGAGGCGTTCAAAGTTATTTACGATACAAAGTTAGCTCTTTCTTTCAAGTTATTTACTTTCTTTATTTGTTTTCCTACACCCTGCAAAGAGGATTGGCCTAGCCACCCATGCAGTATCGTAGGGCTTGCTTTACATGCTAATTTGTTCATAGTTGTTTATGCTTCTACTTTTATTTAGTTTTCATTTCAAGTTCATTGTCTATGTTCACATAGTTAGAAGCCTTTCCTATTGTGTAATATCTTGTATAAGCTCTTGGAAGCATTTCATTTCTTTTGCAATTTCTTTAAGTTGGATCTATAAGCCTCTTGTTTATTTCATTTTCAATCTCTATCTCCTTAAGCTTTTAATACAAGTAATATAATTGCTTAATCAATCAACTTGTAGCTTTAGGAGGGATCCATTAATCTAGTAATTAGAGCACCCTTTACTGATACAACTTTCGCCACCAAAAATGAGGCTTGTGGAGGCTACTTGGGGTGCTAGATCAGGGATGATCTCACGACACTAGGTGTCCCCCTTGTTGAGTGCCCAAATTTTCTGGGTTGACATGTGGAGCTAGGGTAAGGCCTTGTTTGCCTTGCTTATTGAGCACCCAACAATCATTTTGGCCAAAGTGGTAGGAGTATAAGAGAAGTCACTTAGTTTAGGCTTGCAACTTCACCTCACTTAATTCAACCTTAAAATTTACTCACACAACCTATGCTTCAAGTTCATAATCTAATCTAAGTTGTGCTTTACTTTCCTGCAATTTTACTTCAAGCATTATCTTTATTGCAATTTACATCTCAATTGAGTATCTCTATGGTTGAATGGTGTATCTTAAAGTTGCACACTTATCATCTTGGTAGTTTCTTTTCAAGTTAATGCATCCTTGAAGTTGCGCATTAGTGCCATTGGTGGCTTTCCTTTGAAGTCTTGGTTCCCTTGAAGTTGCGCATTTGTCCTTGAGTAGCCTATTTTGAAGTTGCGCATCTCTTTTGGGCATCTAGCTTTGGTTTGAAGTTGTTTCTTTTGGTGGTGAATGCATCTTTGAGCTATCTCCTTTTACCTATATGAAAAATCAACTAAGCGGTTAGTTTAAGAATGTTGATGATTGCAGCTATGTGAGACATTCTCCAGCTTACAAACTTGAGAGATGTTGATCATTGCAGCTATGTGAGATATTCTCTAGCTTACAAACCTGAGAGAAATCCCCTGAGAGGGGTGTGCGGTTGCTATCTGAGACATAGCAGGAACGTAGAGATGACCTCCTCCTTACAGAGAGTTGAGAAGAACTCCAGATGATTCTCCTGTGTAACGCAGTGAGAAAGGAGATCTACAGAGTTGGACGTGCCTGTGGCTGAGCACAAGGTGAATGTGTGAAATCCCAAAGTGTTGGGTGCATCGTCATGAGAACATAAATGAAGATGATGTATTAGCCTCCTCTGAGCAGAAGAGTCGACGAGAAACTCCAGATGACTCTCCTATGTCATGCAGTGGGAAAGAAGATCTGTTGAGTGAACGTGCCTGTGGACTAGCACAGGTGAACGTGATCCTAGTGGCTGAGCACTAGTGAAGAAGTGGTTCTTCTGTGTAATGCAGTGAGCCAGAGATATGGACATCCCTATGGATGTGCCCTTAGTGGATGAGCACTAGTGGGTGTATAAGATCCCTAGCTATATTTTTCAAGAGTCAGACTTGCCTGTAACCCTAATTGTAATGTAAAGGGTACAGGTCGGCCCCACCTTAATGTGATTGGTAATTAATGTAAAAGATAATTAATCTGGTTAATATTAATTATATTATAAGCTAGTGAGGTCGGCCCTGTTGTGCCAATAGACACTTCTGTTGACAGGTTCAGTTTAGTATAAGTAAAGGTAAATTCCCCATTGAGGAATCATATCTTTCATGTGAGTTTGAAAATTTTAGCAAGTACACTTTCTTGGAAAAAGTGCACACCTCTCTTGGGTGTAGTCTTCTAGGGTTTGAACACCCTCTTGTGTGCTAGGTTTTCTTGGTGGTGAAGGTCTTTCGCTTGAAGAATATAGCAAAGGATTTGGCTTGGTTTTCTTCCCTTGTTGAGAAGGGTTTCCCAGGATACTTCTTGTGTTCTTGTGCATGGTGCTTCTTCTTGTGATCTTGGTTGCTGCAACATTAATGGTTATGGTTAAATGCTAAAAATGGAATGAAGTTCATGTTTAACATTGCTCATAGAAAAATCAACAAATAATTGCTTCATTGGTGTAATAGATCTAACAAAGTGCTTCTTTCTTTCCATTTGTAAGTAGTTGTATTTTTGTGCATTGTATAATCATCTAGCTATTCTTTATTTTTGATAATTGTTGTAATTGTAGCCTGTTGACTGCCTCTCCAACACAGGTGGTCAACTCATGTGCCATGAAGAGATGCATCATCAGATGCCATGTTGTCGAAGACTTTTGGTCCTACAGGGCATGTGTTTGGCCCAACACTTTATTTTGTAATTGGAATTTCCGCACCCTTGCGTGGGTTAATAATGTAATAGGTCTGCATGAGTCATGTTTAGATCAATTACCTTGGGATCGGTTCACTGGGAGAGTTCCTTTCACTGAGGGTTTTTTATCCTCAGGATACCAATTGGGCTTTTAGCCTGGTTGATTTCCCTTGAGTTTTTCCCTCACACTTGCAATAATTCCTCCAAAGTGGTGAACGACGTTCCAGTGGGCTTATGTTTTGGTAACTATATAGGGAAATCATTGTAAATGACCATGCAAGACATCTTAGAAAGTTTCGCAGAATTCCATCGAGTCTAGTCAGTTTTTTTAATTAATTAATTTTTAATTAAATTTTCGTAAGTTTGGAGGTTTAATTATTTAATTAATTAATTATTTTTGAGCAATAATTGTAAAAAACTGGGTCCTTGGATTTTTGATAGGGGTATTTGTGCTCAAAAGAAATGGAATAGCACCCTTTACATCCATGGACCAAGTTTCAGCTCAGTCGGACAACTTTAGCCATGGGTTTGTCCACCCGGAGTGTCAGTCAGTCTAAAACAACAATTTTAATTGCTAAAGTCCAAACATGGCAAAATGTAAAAGTTTTAATAAAGAGTTAGAGGATGTGAAAAGTGGAAATGATGGTTAGAGAGAGACCCCCTAAGCATAACTTTAGCCTCCCAGCCTTTTTCAACCTTGTCTAACCCCTTTCACCACCCCCACACTCAAAAATCACGCCCCCCTAGGGGGATTGACGTTTTTCCTTTTTAAATTAATTTGTGACTTGAGTGTGGCCCTCTCTCTTGAGCTTTCACTTCATTTGACCTTTACATCACCCCTAGAGGTGACCCCACTCACTCCACCTCACTCATCCCTTCATTTTATTTGATTTTTGACCTTGTGGAGTGCTCTCCAAGAGAGTTACGCCCCCCTTTTTGGGTCTCTCCAATGAAAATTCGTTTTTATTAGTTTGAGGTTGTTTCTCTACCCTAGCACGGATCCCACAACCTCTCCTATGGGTTTTGTGTGATCCCAACACCCCTCACTCATCTCTCACCCTTCCTTACCTTTCCCTCATCCCAAGAGGTGCGCCCTCCAAGACAAGTGCGCCCTCCCTCTTCTTGGAACTCAACCAAATAATTTTTAAAAATTATTTGTGACCTTTCATTTACCTTGGCACGAATCCCATGCCTCCTACACACCCTTGGATCTATCCAAGCTATTTTTCTACACCCTAGATCTATTGTGCAAACCCTAAGGGTTGCGCCCTAGCCTTGAGATCTACTCATTTGCTTGGTGGTGGACACTTGGCTTAGATTCAAGAGAGGTAGGTTTGCCTCAGTGTTGAATATATCTCCGATATTTCGGAAATTTCAGAAATTTCGACGACATTTTAACCCTCCCAAATTTTTCTGCATAAAATGTCGCGACACATCCGACACAATGAAAGTGTCGCGACACTTTCATTGTGTCGCGAGAAATTCCCAATATGTCGCGGGTCGATGCAAAGTGTTGCCCTGCTAGGTATATCCGCGGAAACAAAGTGCGCGTGAGGGGTTTTAGAGGCCGCGGGTCCTTTTTTTTTTCATTGTTTCATTTGTGAAGTGTGAGAGAGCTAGAGAGGTGTGAGGGAAGTCATTGTGCATCTATCCAAGGAGGAGAAAGCCAAGGATCTTGCTTCCATTAGCGCCAGCGGAGAGATCAAGATTTCCAGGTATGATCAAAAACATTTTTCTTTTGAAGATTTGAATTTTGTTTTTAAAATTTTTAGAGTTAGGCTAGGGTTTGCAATGTGCCTCTTCTTGTTGTTTTTGAATGGAAGATTCAATCATTCTAATTCATCTATCTCTTATTATTTAACCTCTGCAATGTGCATTATCATGTGTTTTNAAGCCATGTAAAGTGGATGAAGTGGTTGGGGTCAAGACTCAATGGGCATAGGGCTCATGACATACAAGGGGTCGTAGTGTCTCATTCATGGGTGCCTTTGTAGAGGGTGTGTGGTACCTTCGTCCGCAATGCACTTTTTCCAATCCCATCAATTTCCTTTTATCTTTCTTTCTTTGTATTTTCTTTCAATATAGCATAAGGAGAGGTTGAAGGTCACTGCCCTGGCGTGGTGACCAGATGATGGCACTGTCACCCACAAACACCTAGTGGAACTGAGAAGGTTGGCTCGTGATGAGGTCCCCTTTCTCTCATCCATGCAACTAAGAGCCATTACCCTATTTTGGTGACCAGATGATGACAATGTCATACCACTAGATATTCATGGACGTGATAGGTCGACTCGTGATGAGACCTCTTATCCTTCAACTAACCTTTTAAGCATTCTTTATTATATTGTGGGTCCCCTTTACTCAAAGATAAGCGCTTCACTGCTTTCTTGGGTGATCCTTGGGCGAATCATCTGGAAGGTTTATACAAGGCTTTTATCTTTTACCCAACATCAATCCCTCTGGGCCTTCAGCCCCTTCTTCCCATAGAATGAGGGACAACCCCTTCTTGGGTCAATACACCCTAAAATCCCAGGCGATAAGGAAATGGAGGGGAATAATGATGGAAAGTGGTAAGTATGGTTGGGAACGATATGATGACTCATTAAGGGAGTTCCTAGTAGCAAACCCATCCCCAAGGCAGACCACTTACTAGGGCACAATGTCAACCAGCAAGGTGAAGCAAGGAAAAAGGCATAATGTCCAAGCATATATCATGAAATCTAGAGCAATCTAAGATACAACATACTCAACTGGCTTAAATATTGAAATGATGCTCACCATAATACTGACATGTACCTCATGGAGCAAGACCCACTGCCTTTCAGAAGCCAACTGATGTGGTGGATGCCATCTGGAAATCTGTGACCATCTGTGGTGGTGAGAGGGGCTTCCATCTGTGCAAAATGGTACTGCTAGTCATGTAGTCTCTCGACACTCCATATCTGCAACCTGAGGGCCTTGAGGCATAATCTCCTTAGTTATCCACAAAATGGAGATAACATATGGCTCCTACTTGGGGACATGTGATCGCCGTAGAGTGCATGAGAACCGCAACATCTCCTGGTAGACCTTTGACGACAAGTAAACGTCAAATTGTCAAGTGCAGGATGGCCTACTCATCCTTGTTCTCATATGATCATAATCAAAACCAACTAAACTAGAAAAATAAAATTTTGACATTTTTTCAAAAAATTCTAAACTAAGCATGAAATCAATATGCAAGTAGAGAAAAATAAAAATGAAATACATCTAAACTAATTTGAGCAATCAAGGTGCAAATGTAGGGAATCAAAATGACTTACCTACTTACCTGTGGCCTTGGGGCCCTGAAGATCACATGCTGGATGATGTCAGGTGAAGTCATACAACCAGTGCAACCATTTGATCATCTCATCAAATTATCTCCCCCTGTGCTTAATCATATAATACAACAAAGATAAGTCAAGCACATAATAATCATGAGTATAAACACACATATAATCGACCAGGAAATAAAAATCATGAAGATGGGTGGGAGGGAGGAAATCTTGTTGGAAAGAGAAACCATCAGCCCGATCATCCCGCTTGAAAGTGTAGCCACAAGACTGATCAATCCATCTTTGAAGGGGGCTACTATATGTAGACGAAGGCTCATCTTCATCCACGCACAAAGACTCATTGCTTGTCGAGGATTGAGAGAAAATGAGAGATCGAAAAAATACTACATGGTTTCTTGGAGAAGATGGTAAGAGGTAAGAAAAGACATCCTAGGTGAGAGGAGGAGATAGTGTGATTATACACAAAGAGTGAGTGAGCACTCATGTGTGCAAGGGCAGGGGCCAAGGGAAGGCAACAAGGAGGGCTAAGCTATTGCTACAGTGTATTCCTCAGAAGGGCCATTATCCCAAGACGAGAGCCCT
This sequence comes from Picea engelmannii, assembly GCA_009831015.1. NCBI lineage: Eukaryota > Viridiplantae > Streptophyta > Pinopsida > Pinales > Pinaceae > Picea > Picea engelmannii. The sequence goes on along the minus strand of ML820455.1, from coordinate 54,209 downwards.
GATTTTATTTAATAAAATCATCACAGATCTGGTTTTCCCATGAGGGTTTTTCTAGGGGTTGTTTACCCAAAATATCTCGTGCAAATGTGTTTTGTTTTTGGTTTAATGCTTTCGCTAATTTATCATTGAGTAACCTAGTTGTGCCTTAATTCGATAAATGTGTTTTATTCAGAATTAACTGCCGGTGCTAGGTTTACAAAAATCAACATGGTATCAGAGTCAAGACTCTCAGGAAGCCAGGTTTTGCACGAGATCGAGATATTGCAGTGAGGAAAATTTTATTTGTTTGTGGAAATTTTTAATTGCAGTGTTAATAATAAAAAAAATTGTACATGTACAACCACAGTCGTACGATGTACGAGCCATATGTCCGTGTGGAGGTCAAGCAAATCGGATTGTGGATCGTTGACTGTGATTGGATCGGTGCAGGCAGAGGAAAGTTTGCAGATCGGAGACGTGCAGAGGAGCTGGGCGCACGAGGTGAGGAAGATTTGCTGGTGTGTGAATCTGAACGCACAGACTGTGAGGGCTGTTGAGAAACAATTGTGTGAAGATCAGGCGAAAGACTGGGCAGAGAGTAGTGAGGACAGGCGACTGTGGATAAATTAGTCGATTGAGTAGTCGGACGTCGGAGGATCATGAGAGGCAAAGTCGCGGCTGTTTGTAGAGCGACGGGCGCGTATGTTCGGGAGCTACTGCAAGTAGAGATTGCACGTGGGCTGAAAGGCAAAAAAGAGGGTGGGAAATGGAGACTGCCGACAAGTTCGTGAGGCAGCCGCGGGCTGGCAGTTGACGGCTGCAGGCGCGTGGTTAAGGTAAAATCCGTGGTGAAGTGGCCGAAGACTGTGGAAGTGGGAGAGTGACAGTTGGTTATAAAGTCAACTGCTGCAGAGAGGACAAAGAAAGCAGCTGAGGTAGGAAGGTGACAGCTGAAGTTGGTGCGTGGAGCAACCAACAAAAGGGTCGATATGGCTGGGCAGTGCCTAGAAAGGCTCTGGGCAACCCACAGAGGTCCAGGGAGGCAACTTGGGAAGCAGGTCGATATGGCTGGGTAGTGCCTAGAAAGGCTCTTGGCAGCCCAGAAAGGCTTCGAGCAGCCCCAAAAAGGACTCGAGCAATAACAAGAGGCTACAGGCAGCCCCGGGAAGCCTTGGTCTGGGGTCCATGCATTGGGCAAGAGGTTTGGACATTGGGTAGCAGGCTTGGGCATCGACCGACTGGTCCCAATCAGGGATCCAGACAGCCATGGAAGTCTTCAATGAGGGGTCCTAGCGAGATGGCAGGGATAACTTTCATGTAAGGGGAGCAACCATGGTAGCGGACATGAAGACAGAGCCACCTCTGGGTGGTGGAAGTACCTTCCTCGCTAAGAGGGAGCGTTGATGTTTGTAGCATCAGACAAGTACTTCCATGTTGGCTTGTGTCTAGCACGTGGAAGTCATCCTTGTAACCTTTGAGAACCTTAGGAGATTCACTTTATTAAGTGAATGTACTTTTGTAATAAAGTGAGTTTGATTTAATTAAATGCTAAAGTAATTGGCATTAGTAATTAAGTTAAGTCCTAGCCATTAGATCCAAAGTGAACGAGAGATTAGATCTCAGCTGTAGATCACTTTAGGAGATCTAGGGTTTTGGACTTAGGGTAAACTCAATGTTATAAAAGACAACCTAGGTGAGAGGAAGAGACATAGTGATTGTACACAAAGGGTGAGTGAGCACTTAGGTGTGCAAGGGTAGGGGCCTAAGAAAGGCAACGAGGAGGGCTAGGCTATTGCTGCAGTGTATTCCTCAAAAGGGCCATTATCCCAGAATGGGAGCCTTGATTTTATTTAATAAAATCATCACAAATCTGCTTTTACCGCGAGGGTTTTTTCAGGGGTTGTTTACCCAAAATATCTTGTGCAAATGTGTTTGGTTTCTGGTTTAATGCTTCCGCTAATTTATTGTTGAGTAACCTAACCGTGCCTTAATTCAATAAATGTGTTTTATTCAAAATTAACTGTTGGGTGCTAGGTTTACGAAAATCAACATGGATAACCCACTAGGCCTACCATCCCCCCAGCCCCTGGGGGAGTTGTCTCTTTTTGCGTGTCATTTCTTTATTTTGCTTATTCTCTATTTTTTTGCAAGAAAAATAAATCTAAAATAAACCCAAGCATTGCAAAACATTAGTTTAGTTTCAATTTCTAGATTAGTTAGTTTAGATTTCATATTTGCAATTTATTTACTGTTATTTCAATTTGGCAAAGTAACGAACCTTCCCCCTCAGGGCCTTAGTATGCTCTTGACGATTGCGAGCTTTGCTTGATCTGTGGTGCAATCGGAAATGAAACTGAGTAGTGTGTAGTCTAACTAGGAAAATCCTTTTTCTGTTATTGCTCAAAGGGACCAATACTCGTGGGATTGCATGTGACTTTTGTTGAGATTTGGGTACCTTGGAAAGTGGTCCCCTTGTGTTTGTGAGTCTCTAAACAAAAAGGGGGAGACTATTACCCTTATTACTTTACTTTATGTTCTAATTTCACATTGACTTAAGTGACTTAAGTCAAAAGTGAAATATGTCACTTAAGTTATTAAAGTGACATTTAATTCACAAAGTGGGGTGAGTTACAGGTCATGAGGCAAACTAAGGAAAGTGGGTTTCCTAAGTGAGATTTTAGGATTAAATCCCGCCTATTGATTAGACATGGCTAGATTAGATCTAGGCCATTGATCTTTTAGGGCTTGGCCAAAGAGAGGCTAAAGTAGGCAAAAGGGCAAAGATGAGACTCATTCTTCACTTGAGAGATTTGAGAGGAGAGGAGAAGAAGAAGAGCTCTTGGGCATATTTCTTGAGGAGGAGAGGGCGTATGAGGTCAAGGGTTTGGGAGGAGCCTTAGCTTGGTACTAGTCTACCATGGAGAGTCTACCATGGAGTATGGGCTACATCTTGGAGGAGGGCGCATTCATCTAGAGAGGGGCGCATTAGCTTGAGGAGGGCACATTCATCTAGAGAGGGGTGCATTAGCTTGAGGAGGGCACATTCTTGAGAGAAGAGGTGCATCAAGTTGAGGAGAGGCGCACCTTGAGGAGGGAGCCTACTTGTTGAGGAGAGGCGCACTCTATGAGGAGAGGAGGGCGCATGGCAAGGAAGGGTGCATGCTATTGTGGGAGTTTTGCTTGAGGAGGGGCGCACTTAGGCTTAGTGCACACCCATCACTTGGAGGGAGGCACTCTTGAGAGGAGGGTGCATGACCAAGGGAAAAGCAAAGGAAAGGCAAGGTTCTAAGGCACAAGCAAAGGGAAAAGGCAAAGCAAGAGGCAAGGAAAGAGGTCAAGGCACTAGATAAGGAGGAGGGGCGTACCAACGCAAAGGATGCCTAGCTTCAAGGGGCAGAAGGCACATCTTCAAGGGACTCCGAAGCATCCGAGAAGGGTTTCTATCCTACCAGGTTCACTTGTATATGTTTTCCTTGTTGTACATTTTTCTTTGAGACCTTCTATATACATCTACTCCAAACTAGTTTTCCCCATGGGGGTTTTTCCAGGGTCATGTTGACCAAAAACTAATGTGTCCAATTTCATGCATGCTTAGATTTGTTAGATCAACATTTTAGAGTTGTAAATATCCGAGGAGTGTTATGTGTTTGAGTATTATTGCATGTGCTAACATTGGAATGTAAAAACACTTTCAAGGGCACCTCAAAGAACACTTAACCGATGAAAATTATGGGCAGAAAGTTACTAAATTGTTTGCTGTCCTAAAACACAATCAGGCAAAAATTTACTAAATTGGAGCTTTGCTTGATCTGTGGTGCAATCAGAAACGAAACTGAGTAGTGTGTAGTCTAACTAGGAAAATCGTTTTTCCGTTATTGCTCAATTGGACCAATACTCGTGGGACTGCATGTGACTTTAGGGGGAAACTTTGAGACCTAGTCTCTCCTCGTTGGAAGTCCTGCAATTTTGTGTGTACCCATTTGAGGGATAATTGCTAAAGGGCCACACATTAGATTAGATTTTATTTTGTTTCACACTTACAATCTTGCATGCACGAGTGGACTCACTATATCGGTCCACTGCACTAAATAACCCACTAATTCAACCAATCACCCTTAATTAATAAAATTCATCAAGAGCATTTGCAACATATACATCTTGCAACAACACTTTACATTATTGGCACTGGTCTACTTATTTCTTTTTGCTTATCATCAAGTGCTTTCATTTCCTTTTCAAGTACTCGCATTTACTTTCAAGTATTATGAATTGGTTATTATCATTTCTCTTGAAGTATTTCAGTTACTTGATATCATTGGTATTATCAATTGTCTTATTGTCATATGCTGCTAGATTAGTTGTATTTACTTTTGCTTCATTTAACTCCTAGATTTATATTGTGCTTAGATCTAATAAGCCTTAGATTCTTTTTAGGGATTACCCCCCTTGGCTTCACTAGGCGTTAGCCTAGATGGAAGAGTTGAGTGTTAGGTGACAACTATTGACTCGAGACTTGCCCCCAAGGCCACATCCAGTGGATTGAAAATTTCGTCCACGTTGCCTGAGGTGTAGATTAGGCGGCAACAGTAGGCACCAACCTACTGGAGACACCAATTTCCTCAGCTGAGCATCAGCTCAACAAGATATTGTATAGGCACCAACCTATTGGAGACACCAATCTCCTCAGTTGAGCACCAACTCAGTTAGATCTGTATAGGTACCAATCTAAGATCTTCATACACAAAGTACTTTTTATTTCACCTGCATGCGTTATACCTCATGCATTTCACAACATCATCATACCCTTAACTTTCATGCTCCAATGCCTCTCCTTACTTCATACCCTAGACATAGCTTCAAACCCTAGTCAAATTTAGCCTTCATGCCCTAGCGAATCTCATAGAATCATTCCCAGAATATTATCCAAACTGCAGCATCATAACCTCAAAACAACGCACTTTGCATCATCATAGACCTTAGTTCTTCATAGTGCACCCTAAATATTCCAAGAAAACTCCTCTTGCGCACTTTTAGACCCCAAGAATATTCCTCAGCTCCTCTTGCGCACCTCAGATCTCTTCTGGGCTCTTGTACTTGCTCTTCTTGCTTGGATGCTCTTCAAATGCGCACATCTATCCTATATTTATAGTGTTTCTGTGTTCACTGATGGGGCCGACTTGTAAAATTGGTTGAGCCAACCTGTATTTTCTGGTTGGGCCGACCTGACAAAATCTTTCATATCTCCTCATTCCTATGAAGTTAGAGGGAGTGCCATATACCACTGGAAAGGTCTCAGAATAAAGTTTTTAACCATATATCCTATGCTCCCATTTGAGCTAGTTCTTCGGAGTAAAAAGGCCTTCAAAGATAGGTTATCCAAACTGAGCATAAAAAATCCAAAAACAATATTTCCAACAATCTCCATCTTGGAATCTTTATCTTGGACATCTGTAGTCTCCCTAGTGTTTGACATCAATGAAAACAATATTTCCAACACATGCAGACATTGAGGGATGCTAAGGAGCATATTGAGGCTCCTAGGAGTACATTCAAGGAGAGCAGACCTCTGAAGAAGTTTTTGAACTATATGGCGCTATTGAGTTGCATCATTGATTCCAAGGCTTCCAGTTTTGAGGAAGCAATAGATCAACAGGTTTGGAGGAATGCCATGGTGAAGGATGATGTGTGGGACATAGTACCAAGACTGGAGGGAAAGCTAGTTTCAGGCAGCTCTTCAAGAGGTTCCTTCCTCGCTAAGAGGGAGTGTTGATTTTTGTAGCGTTGGATAGGAACTTCCACACAAGTCTAGTGTCGGATGTGTGGAAGTTGTCCAAAAATGACCTTTCTTATCTTTGTAATTCACTTTAATTAAAGATAATTATTAAAGTGAATAGAATTTTATATTGAGTTGATTAATGTATAATAGAATGTGAAGTATTTACATTAGTGATTTAGATATAATCTCCACTGTTGATTGGGATTTAATCTCAACCGCCAATCTCATTGAGAGATTAGGGTTATGGAGACTTGGTCATCAACTCAAAATTATAAAAGAATGACAAAGTGGAAGGAGTAGACATAGAAAAGAGAGTTAGAGAAACACAACTGAGACACAGAGAGTGATAAAGGATTTTCATTCAGTGTGCAAGTTCAAAGGAGGAAAGAGGAAACAGTTTGCAGCAGAAGAGATCAACCCAGCAAGGCGCTGTTACAGCAAGGTGTTGTTGCAGCAGAAGAAGGTCAGTTTGTTGTAGAAGATAGGCCACAAGAGGGTTTTTCACCCAGTCGTACAGGGCTGAGTTGTAGGGCCATACAAGTCGTACGCTGCACCAGAACAGCCAGGTTTTGCAATAGTTTTGTAATCTTTTTTTAGTGGGCTATTTTCCCAGTTCGGGAGCCCTTGTAAGCTTTGAGTAATTTTAATGAAAATATGATATTTGAAGGGCAGAATTTTTTTGTGCTTCCACTGTTTAATTTCCAGCAAATGTGTAATTAATCTATGGTCTGAATTTTCTGTTTAAAATTCAGCAAGTAATTTTTGCTTGAGATCATAAGGAAGTAATTTTCCCAGGCTTGAAATTTTAACATCCTCCAGCACCAATCAAACCAATCTGGTGCCTCATCGGGGCCGGTCAGCCAGTAATCAAACTTCTGATCACTAATAACAGCGCCTGAAGCAATGCATAAAGTGTCTAGATATCTAATGGTCTCATCCACCAAACCAGGCTCTAGTTGAATAAATGACATGAGTCATCAGGAAAATGATGTTAAGAACCTCTTTATATCTGGGATCTGGATTCCCCGAATCCACCTTGCATATTAGTTGCATCTAGGAGATAACCTAGAGAATGCCAAGATTACAGAGATGGTGCATCTCCTATTTGTGGAGGCTTTTTTATTCAGCTGTTATTGTTCTTATGCAATCAATGTAGGCATCTTATCTTGTGATGTTGTCAGTATATATTACAGGTGTTGATCTTTTGCCTTCAGTCTCACTTGAATCCCTGCTTCACAACTTAGATCTCGTGGTTAAAATCCATAGATGTATTTATTTATTTTTGAATGTGAGGCTTTATTGTTATTTTGGGATGCTTTGTCTTTGTATTTCTGCCGCTTTGTTGGGGAATTTTATGCATCTTCTATATCTTTATTGTTCCTTTCAAATTTTGAAGGTCATAAATGATGAGGTCAGGTCATTACTGTGCTGATGTTGGCATTTATGATTTTTGTTGTGCGTGAGGTTTTTCTTTTGAATGTGAGGCCTCGTTGTTAATTTGGGTTGCTTTATCTTTGTATTTTTTCCACCTTGTTGGTAATAATGCATCTCCTTTATCTCTATAGTCACTTGTAAAGTTTTAGGCCAAAAGTAATGAGGTTAGGTCACTACTTTGTCCTGTGCTGATGTTGGCATTTATGATTTATATGGTGCATATCAGGTAACTACAGTTGGCCTGCATACTATTTCTGGCATGAATATATCATGAACTATACACTTGGAACATACAGAAAGCCCCAAGTGAGTACTCTGTCCTCTAAGAGAATAACCAAATAACTTATAATCACCTTCAGTTACATTTTTAATAAAACTGGCTTAGCAAATTGATATGAATTCTTCCTTTTCAATTACAATTTGAGTGTGACTCTGGACTGCTGATGATTTTGTGGTTGAAGGTTGCTTTGCTAAATGGGATTGTTATGGGAGGAGGTGCTGGCATTTCCATGCATGGGAAGTTTCGAGTGGCAACAGAGAACACTGTATTCAGCCCACTCTTCATGTTTTTTTGATAGAAATGCTGAATGATTCCTCTACTAAGCTACTAGAAAGGGTTTCAATTCAACTTTTACTATATATTAATAACTAGGGTGCATAGAACCAGGTCTTCCATGCCTGCTTGCTATGGATTTTGTGGGAGGAATATCCTTGCATCTCATATTTTTTTTCATTTTTGTATTAGACTTCTAATTTCACTTGAGAAACCAAACTTATTTATCCAGGTCCAAGTAAAATGATCCTTAAAATGGTGTTATACATTCCTTAAGTTCATCTGAGTAGGTTCTGTTTCTATCTTTATCCTATATTCCCAATGCTTTGTGTCTTTTCCTGTACTATAGAACACTTATGCTCGTTCTTCACTTAGAGAATGTCTTGAACTAGAAAATGAGTACAGATGGTATGCCGGTATGTTAAGATTCAAGACACTGATTATTGGAATGTTAGTATTTCAATGCAGCATCCAGAAATAAATCCACAATTTATTTAAGGTCTTGTGACATTTTTGGGTGCAATCATGCAGCTCTTTGCAATGCCAGAGACAGGATTGGGACTGCACCCTGATGTTGGTGCATCACATTTCTTATCAAGACTTCCAGGATTTTTGGGTATGATTCTACTTAGTAAGCCTTTCTGTTAAATGCATTTTCATCGGTGACAGCTACTAAATCCTGAAAGATAGTATCTTTGGCATGTGAATTTGCTTTAGGTGCAAGCTTGTCCTGGAGAACTGCCACTTGTGTCAATCTGTACTTTGTTTGTATACAGTGATCACACGAGTTCTTCCATCTATGTAATTTTATTATAATAGTATTTTTGACTTCAATCATCCACTCACAAAAATATCAAGCATTCAAACAACTCTACTGATCATTTCTTTAGAATTATTTCATATCTTGGGTGTAATGTGCCATTATTCTTATTATACTTTAGAGTCATGTCCATTAGGGTAGTTATGGCTCTTACATTCTATATATATTTCCCCCCCGAGAAAAACTGTTTCTTTTTCTATTACTCAATAAAAGAGATACATTCAGTAATGTTTAAAGCATCATCACCATAAAAACTTCAATGAAAGAGCATACTCTGCTGTAGGTTCAGTAAACTAAACCTAGGATGACTATAGAAAACAAGTACATGAATATTCTGTACATTCGACAAATTCATAACAACATGAAAGAAGAAAAGGAAAAATGCTTAGAAACTTTCTGTCTTGGGAGTAGTGCTTCCTCTACCCCCTCTTTGATGATTGTAACACAAGAGATCCCTGCTGTCCACTGCAACCTTATTTTGATAGCTTGTCTGCAATATGGTTAAGCTCCCTTTACACATGTTTGCATGAGAAGGACTGGAATCTTGTTTGCAGCTCTCTTGCCATCATAACAGTCTAGACTCTAGAGCTGAATTGCTGAAGAAGATCCATCATAGAGCACATGAAAGGAAAAACATTGGCAATAATCAACAAAAGTGCTCTGGAAAGAGAGTGGTGCCATTGTACAAGGCTGGAAGCAAACACCATGAGTCCATGACTGTTCATATTGTGAAAAGTAACATGCATGAAAAGTAAAAATTCTGACAATGAACAACTGAAGCTGAAGAAGATTGGATGCAGATGCACTAAAAGGAAAAATATGACAACAATCAACATGAGTGCTCCAAGAAGAGAGGTGCTAGTGTAAAAAAAGCTAGACAAGTTGCTTCATGAAAAAAAAGCAAACATTGAAGTTGCTGAGATGACTGAAATGCTGAAGCTGAAGAAGATCGGACACAGATGCACGAAAAGACAAAAATCTGTCACCCATCAATAAAGGTGCTCCACGCAGAAGATGGTGCCAGTGTAAAAACAATGAGCAAGTGCTTCATGAAAAAAGTAGCAAACATCAAAGCTGTCAAGATGGTTGAAAGCATTGATGTTGAAGAGGATCGGATGCAAGATGCATGAAAAGGAAAAAATATGACACTGATCAACAAAGGTGCTTCAAGCAGAAGAGGTGCTAGTGTAAAAAAGATAGACAAAGTGCTTTGTGAAAAAGAAGCAAACACCGAAACCATGCCATCAAGAAGTGTCATCAACACGACAAACTTCTCAATATGCGTCTTGACAAAATTAGCCTGATTAGGTACCCATTTACAATTTAAGAAAGCAGGTTGTAAATAAAATAATGGTCAAATCTGACAACGCCAACTTGATCATAGCAAGGTGCAAAACAATGTTCAAAGTAGAGTCCTATGAAATATAGTTTCCAAGAAACCAAAAATTGCTTCCCAACCATCGATGAAGTTGATGAGAGTTTTATCAATGAACATAGGCACAAACAATCAAGAATGGGAGTGAAAACCCTTAAAGATGTCAATGACCTGTCTCCAAAAGATGGCATAGAAGATGACAAAGAACATGTTGAAGTGAAAGAAGATTTGACTTTGATGCAGAAAATGGAAATTTATCAAACAAATGCAAACCAATGATTCCTAGTGTTGCCGCCTAATCCACACCTCAGGTCACGTGGAAGAAATCTTCAATCCACTGGGTGTGGCCTTGGGGGCAAGTCTCGAGTCGGGTAGCTGTCACTTGACACTCGACTCTGTTGGCAAATTCAGTTAACAGACAACGATTCAGCGTATACTTGTCATTGATGGCAAGTACAGTTGAGGTTGCAGTGATGGTTTGAGTATAACAACAATGAATGGCAGCGCAGCAATAATCGGGAGGAGAAGAGTCAGTGATCGTTGGATCCCATTCAAATTTTTCGAAAGGCCGACAGTCGTCAGATCTGTAGAAGCTGCGAGGGAGATAAGCCATCGGGAGATCGGAATTCTCAAGGTCGTGAGATCCGGGACATTGAAAGTCTTGAAATCCCGACATAATCGGGACCGTCCAGTTGGAAGGACGCGTGGTAGCGATCGGGCGCCACCGGAAGAAGCTCGACAGGAGGCTTCATCGAAGAATCGGGAATCGGAGTTTCACGAGTCTCGTGAACAATGACAACGAGAACTCCGAAATCGCGATATGCGATATCGCGATGTAATCGTAGCCGTTAACGTTAGAAGCGATCTGGACCGTTAATTCTCTTCATGGAGAATCGGGGATCGGGACTTTGAAATGACAAAGTCACATGACATCAAAAACCTCGATTTCGCGATATGCGCTATCGCGATTCAATCGCAGCCATTGAATCAAGAATGAGATCTGGACCGTTGATCACAGCCCATATAGGAGTTTCGCGAATCGCGACTTTGAAATGCCAAAATCACTTGACATAAATCGCGATATGCGAAATCGCGATGTAATAGCAACCGTCAGATCTAGATATAATCTGGATCGTTGATCTGTCTTCTACACGGAATTTCGGGTATCGGGTTTTGGTATTGACAAGAACATAGAACATCAGACATCGCGAAATCGCGATACGCGATTTCCCGATAAGGCATATAGCCTGTGGGCCACCCAGGAGTCAATGGAGGACATGTGTAAGGAGTACAGAGGAAGTCGGGGATCGACATATCGCGGGTCCAAGGGGCATATGCACATTGTCAACGTAAACCCCGAAACCCCGACGAGAGGTATGGTGGCAGTGACGTGATAGCTGGTCACATGGACCATTGTGTAGCTGGAAGGGGCTAGAGCTCGGGAAAGGAGCACATCGGCGATCAGAGAATCGGGGGTTCCGAGTATATGTGCATCTCGACATTGAAAGTGCCGAAACCCGATTTAAAAGGCAAGAACAATAAAGATTATCCAACGGTACGGATAAACCTTGATTGTGATCGGAGGGTTACCGTTCTTTCTTGCAATTAACTCCTCTGTTACGAGTATGTTAAGTGAAACAAACTTGTCATCGTAAATTGGTTAACGTTTCAGTTACAGGGATAGTTGTCGTTGTTCTTGCCGAAGGTGATGGGAAGTTGAATCGTCTGTTCGATTGTATAAAAGAAGTTGAAAAGGATTGTGTCGGTATGGTTGTTCAGTATGTGAAAAAGAATGAAACCGTAAGGCAAATAGAGGAGAGAATGCGCAGAAGGAGATTGAAAATAAGAACAGAATGAAAGAAAGAGCAGGAACATAGCAGAATAACAGAAAGATAAAATGC
>ML820455.1:10972-21129 GCA_009831015.1 Picea engelmannii | reverse complement strand
TAGGGTCTTTAAATGCTTGGTCCCAGACCAAGACTTTCATGCCCCAGGCATGGGTACCCTGGCTGCAGTCCAGGGGCCCTAGAGATATCTAGGGTCTTCAAATGCTTGGTCCCAGACCAAGACTTCCATGCCCCAGGCATGGTCACCCTGGACCCAGTCCAGGGGCCCTAGACATATCTAGGGTCTTCAAATGCTTGGTCCCAGACCAAGACTTCCATGCCCCAGGCATGGTTACCCTGGACCCAGTCCAGGGGCCCTAGACATATCTAGGGTCTTCAAATGCTTGGTCCCAGACCAAGACTTCCATGCCCCAGGCATGGTTACCCTGGACCCAGTCCAGGGGCCCTAGACATATCTAGGGTCTTCAAATGCTTGGTCCCAGACCAAGACTTCCATGCCCCAGGCATGGTTACCCTAGACCCAGTCCAGGAGCCCTAGACATATCTAGGGTCTTCATCAATTTGGTCCCAGACCACATACCCCAGGAGTGCACTGGGGGCCCTAGATCTTGTCTAGGGTCTTAGCCATCTTCCAGGAGAATGGCTCTCGCTGCTGCATGTAAATTTAACACTTTCCTATGCTAGATCCAATCTTTAGATGAAAACTTGGAAGTGTAAAGTAGATCTAGTCTAATCTTTGCATGCAAAGTAAGATATTAAAGATTTAAAATGAAATTTCAGATCTAAATATTTGCATGCAATAAAGTAACCAAAAGAATGTAGATTTTTCTTTGAGAAGGAGAAAAGAGAAGCTTGTAGCTTGGAACCATTGGGCAATGGAGTCTTCTGCTGGATTGAGGAGGGACTATGTCTTTAGATCCTTGAAGTTTTTGAAGATGCAAACTAGCTGAACCACCTCTCCAAGCTATGGGGACCTGTAAGCCTCAAACACTTGCAACAAATTGTTAAATTATGGTGCTCGCTACACATGAAATCTAGATAGCATGTAATTAAGAAAAATTAACATGCAAATCTTTAATTGCATATGTAAAGGAATGACAAAACGATCTAGAAAACAAACTGGTTTAAGAGATCCTTTCCACATTAACAATTGAAATACAAGTAATCAAAACAACATCACCTCACAAATTTGAGCACATGACAATGATCATCCACACACTTGCACAAGACACCTTCTTAACCTCCAAAGCCTTTTTATTCCAAAAGAGAAGTATTACAATAGTATTACAACATCAAGCTAAGTCCAAACTCCCATTCCTTAACAATGGAGAGGTCGACTTGCTTTTGTGCAAAGAGAGGGAGCCATTTCCAAGGGAGAGGGCGAGTCATCTAAGAGAGATGGGCGCCATGTGTGCGGAGAAATGGACCACCACTCAACCAAAACAAGAGGTAAGGCTCCACAACACCAAGCAAAATGGAAGGAGTGGGTGGCATATGGCCAAGAAAAGGTGGCGGACCTCTTGGGATTGACGTCCATCTATGAGAGTGCGCCACATCCCAAGACCGAGGGCACACCTCTCATTGGGATTTCCTCCCACTCAACACAACTCCCCACTTAATTCTTCTCAACTCCCACTAACTCGCCCTCAAGTGCCACTATCACCTAGTGAACAAAGAGAGAGGGTGAGTTAACTCAAAACATGTCCCGGACATGTTTCCAAAAAAATAGGGATGTTGATTTATTTGTCTTTATTCACCTTTTTCGAGTAAAATTGACTTTTATAAGAGAATAAGTCAATAATTTCTCTCGAAAAATGGGTACAAGGGTATAAAGGGTATTCCAAGTTAGAAAACGAATACCCCCAAGGCATATAATGTCTCCTAGTACCACTTTTTTATTATTACATCCAATTACAAAGTAAAAATCCCATTTTGTGGGAATTGTTACGACTTATTAAAAAAAAAATCCCAAGGGGGACTTAGAATCCTATGGGGGACTTCATCAAAAATCACATTATCCATCATCACGAATATGAGTAAAATTTCTAGAAAAATAGAAACTCACACAACCAATGCCAAGTGCATGAAAAATAATGCATTTAAAAGGTGCATGGATGAAATTATGCCCATTAGAAGTTCCAAAAATGAGAATTAGAGGGTGGATTTGAGAAAACTAAGAAACAACAAGCACTTGACAATGAAATCTCTAGAAACCAAGCACTCTAGTGCATAGAGCACGGAAAAATACACTAGAAAAAGTTGCCTTGAAAATGGATTCGGTATGACAATGTTATGCCCATTTGAAAATCACCTTGGAAAACAAAATATGCAAAGGATGGGGGTCCTCCAAAACGTTGATGTGGTAGTTGACGTGGAATTCCACATGGCACAAATGTAGACATGGAACTAACGTGGCACATCAGATTCTGACTTGGTTGATTGTTGATGTGGTAGAGGTGACATGGCAATGCCATGTTGAACTGTGATTATCTGACATTGAGGTTGTCTACGTGGTGGTCTTGACTGAGGTGCCTTTGGTCAAATTTTGCATGGCAGTGTTGACCTGGCATCTATGCCACGTGGCAGGTTGTGGTCAGTGGCTTATTCTCTAAGGTGATGATTCCTTAAAAAAGGTAGCCATTTCTTTAGTGAAGGGGTTGTTTCAAAGGGTTGCACCCACAAGGAGGCAACACCCACCAGGTTGGCCTTGTGGATGGGGCTAAGAGCCCGCCAATAAGAAACTTTACCATGGTGAGAGATGGGATTTGGTGCTGGAAAATAGAGTGATGATGAAAATGAGTCCGCATAGCAGGAGGAGACCACGTCCCAAAAGAACATGACAAAGGATCACAGGTTGAAACAAAGAGAGAGCTTGGCCCCCCTAAGTAAACTTGACCTGCAACCAAAGAAGGGAACGCGGAACCTGCATAACACAACTGACCAAGTATTGCTGAGATAATAGCCTCACAAAATTTGCCAGAAAAGCACAAAAAATAGTCGGAAAAACTAAGAACAATGGCAATAATTAATTAAATCAAAGCCTTAATAATCCAAAGTTCTTTACCCTTATTCAACTAGAGAATCACAACACGAATATTCATATCTGAGGCAAATGGAGGTCTTTTTCAAAGAAACAAAAGGCAGATCTGATTACAAAGACTATGTCGGACACAATAGAACCTTTAGAATTCCTCCACGTTGTATGAATTTTGCCAAAAAATGAACAGTAAGTTCATGTATTTGAGTTCTAATAATAGGAGCTTTGGAGGTTCATTTCAAGAACCAGGTGAGTGGTTATGAAGCTATTCCAATGCTTAAGATGTATACCAGGATTGATCATGCCAATGGACAAAAATCTTTGGCATGCACTTGAAAAAGTCTTTGTAGCTATCACGAGCTACTCAATCTTCAAACAAAAAAGTGTTAACCTCATAGGCACTTTGATGCCATGTTGGGAATCAACAAGTGGGAAACCATAGTACTGGACACCATAGAGTAATAACTCACATGGTTCAAAAGAGACAATGGGATTTATGTGGTAAAACCCTCAAAGAGAGAAACATCCACAGAGCAACAAAAAAGATGTATTCTTGCTCAAAAACTTACATCTAGTACATCCTCACAGGACTGTCTCGTAACAATCACTGCAATGATCCTCTCCATCTCTTTATATAGGGAGAATGGGCTAATAAGATAGAGATAAGATCACGAATATCGAGGAGAGCTTGCACTCATGTACACTCAGAGAATCACAAAGTTAAACCAAATTAAGAGCTTGGGATCATGACAAGTCAAGATAAGATAATATAAAAGCTAATCTTATCTTGACAACTTGGGTTAACGGGTCATCCAAGTAAGGATGGCATGTACTAGAGATAACCATGCAACACACTTAATTATAACATATTAAACCAAGTTGATCTTATAATAAGTTCCTAATGTCTAATATCCTAACAATTAAGGTTTGATCAATAGTCTAGGCACCAATCTGATCGAAAATCCATAAATTGGTGATTTTAAAATGCTATCAAAGCTTTATGAGTTGGATTCTAAAATTTCAACACAACCAAATTACTCTTCTTTCTCCAATAATTCTTGATTTTGATTGTTATCACCTCGCTATATGTGCCTTCCAACATTTGAAAATGTCAAACTTCAAAGAATCTATGAAACATGACATGTTGAAAATGCCCCCCATGTCGTGAATCCTACATGGGACACAGATTTTCCCTAATTCATGTCTGACACGAATTTGGGTCATGTCTTTCGCACATGACACGACCCAGATTCGTGTCAGACACGAATCTGGAGCGTGTCCCGATTTAGGGACACGTGTCGTGATTTCTAGGAGGCTCGCGCCCTCTAAAAAATGCTTTTTTCACTCATTTCTCATTGTTTGCTGAACAGGTCGGGTCTGTGGGCGATTTTAGTGAGCAAGGAAGAGGGTTTTGTGCAGGTTTGAGTCCATTCCAAGTGAGACCAAGTGGATTTGAGGACCAGATTGCAAGTTTTTTGCTACAACAACTATTACAACAGTGATATTTCTTCCTCCTTCAACAGAAATGATGGCTCAATCATCAAAGACAACAACAAAAGGGCAAAGGAAAGGGAACAATCCCAATGTTGGTGTTGCCCCTCCTCCAACAATTTCAGTACCCTCTTTTAGTGTCCCATCTGCTGCAAGTGGAGCTGGAAGTGAAGCTTCTAATGATGAAAAAATCACTAGTGCAGCAAAACAACAGAGTCAAGACAACACATATCCATTGAGGAAGTATGTTACAAGGAAACAAGGAGATGGGGCCAAGGCAAAGGGGGGAGGGAATGTTTTTTGGACATGTGGCTTTTGCCATAATGAATTTACAAGCACCTATTACTGAGTTAAAGGGCATTTGTTGGGGCTGCCTTGTGGACTTGGAGCATGTAAATCAGTGAGTACATCCAAAAGAAGAGAAATGGAAAAAAGGACGTTGTTGGATTGGGAAAGGTGGAAACAACATCTAAGAAAAGCCAAAATGATGATCCTCTTCCATTCTTGAAGAAGCCATCTAGCAGTTTTAAATTTGGGAGTGGGAGTGCAACTCAAGAAGCAAAAAAGAGGGGGGCAACTGGTCCAATGGACAAGATATTTCAGAGAGAGAAGCAAGAAGAGGTTGATCTTACCATTGGTTTCTTTTTCTATCTCAACTTCATTTCCTTCAATGTTGCACTGTCTCCTTTGTTTCTTGAGATGTGTAGCGCTCTAATTGATCATGCTCCAATCAGATATGTTCCTCCTAATTCAGAGAAGCTTAGAACCACATTGTTTGTTAAGGCAAAGGAGGTGGATAAAATCCTACAACCTATCAAATTATCATGGCCCTTAACAGGTGTTAGTATTGTTTCCGATGGCTGGACAAATACAACACGCCATCCACTCATCAACTTCATGGTGTCTTCCTTGAATGGCGCAATTTTCTTGAAAGGGGTGGATGCTCTTGGAAAATAGAAGGATGCACAATATATGGGTGAGTTGTTCATTAAGGTTATTGGAGATGTAGGTGTTGATTCTTGTGTGCAAATTATTACAGATAATGCACTTGTTTGCAAAGCTGCTTGCATGATTGTGGAAGCTAAATATCCACAAATATTTTGGACACATTGCATTTTTCATTCTTTGAATTTAGCACTTAAATCTATTATTGCGGAAGTGACATGGATGGGAAGTCTTATTGAGGATGCACACCATATCCGCAATTTTGTACAAAACCATACCAATGCCCTCACAATCTACAAAGCATACACACATCTATCATTGTTGAAGATTGCAGATACTTGGTTTGCCTCCTCATTCATCATGCTTGAGAGGTTGAGGGAGGTCAAGAGTGCCCTTGGGTCCATGGTTATTTCAGAGTATTGGTCTTTTTGGAGAAAGACAGATCAAGCTTCTTCCAGAAGGGTCAAGGATACGATGTTAGATGATGGTTGGTGGGAGAGGGTAGATCTTACCATTAAGATCATGGACCCTATCATCTCTTTCTTGCAGTTTGCAGACACGGACAAGCCCGTCCTAGGAGAGGTTTATGAGGGGTGGGATTCAATGATTGAGTCTGTGAAGACCATTGTTTTAGAGCATGAGTGCCCTGAGTATGGGACATCATGAGAGACCTTATTCACCACCATACAAGATATTCTTATCAACAGGTGGGATAAGAATTGCACACCTTTGCATTGCTTGGCTCACTCATTGAATCCCAAATACTATACTAATGAATGGCTCAATTGTGGGCCTTCACGCAGATTCCCTCCTCACATGGATGGTGAGATTTCACAGGGGAGGAAGGATGCATTTAGATGGATATTTCAGGATAGAGCATACCTTGATGAGGTGGAGAAGGGCTTCATAGAATTTTCCACTAGCACTGGGAGATTTGGAGGCTATGATGTGCTCAGAGACAGGGGGGCTAAGAATCCCTATGCTTGGTGGGTAACTCATGGGGAAACATTCCCTCTTCTACAGTAGTTAGCCATGAGACTCCTCTCTCAGGTTACTTCATCCTCTTGTTGCGAGAAGAATTGGAGCACATATGGGAATTTGTACAATTTGAAGAAGAGAAGGCTTGAGTAGTCCAGGGTAGAGACAATGGTGTATGTGCACAACAATCTCTGTCTTATTTACAGGGAGAGAGAAGAGTGGGTGAAGGGAAAGACAAAGATGGGGATGTGTTTCTTGATGATATGGGTTTAGACAACAATGTTGAGTTGGCATTAGCCAACTTGGATCTTAATGAACTAGTGCTAGAGCCAGTCAATTTTGATGATGGTGATCCTTTTGAGGGTTCATCCTCCACACCAACAAATGCACATATTACATTGGATATAGAGGAGGAGGAGGATGGAGGAGAGAGCAGTGGTGGTGATATTGATTTTGATGATTATGTCATGGAGGATTAGTACTACTGAGTTCTGACAATTCTTCCATCTACGGTTCTAGTATCTATCCTATGTCTATTTTGTATTTTCCATTAGCATTCCCACCTATAGTATTTGTGACTCTGACTTAGTATTGCTATCTAGTATCTATACGTTGTAATACATTTTGATTTTGATGACTTAATGAGAATGTTGCAACTAATGGTTCTAATTTCTTGTGTGTTCAAACTTCAATGTTTGTCATTTTATCATCATTGCTGTTACAATGTATACACTATACAGTATAAATTATAATGAATCATTGAATCATGATTTATCATTTATGTTACATGTTTAAACTTTAAAGTTTTGTATCATGTAAATTTTCTAGTTTCTAACAAAATATGAATCTTTATGTCTAAATTTCATTTTTGTATGTGTAATTTTCAATTTTTTTTTCATATATATATATATTTTTAATACATATATATAAATGTGTCCGTGTCCTGTTTTCGAGGTCAAAATTTCACATGTCAGACACTCATATTTCCGTGTCTTCCGTGTCCCATGTCATCGTGTCAGGTGACTTAACAAACAATTCAAGTTCTTTTTGAATTGGCGTGTGAGTTCATTGATATACTTTAGCACAATGGTTCTTTGTTCTCAGGCATCTTTAACTTTGGGATGTGTTGATGAAATTCTGATGTGTACTTTGATTATCCTCTTCTCCCATTCTACTTTAGAAATTGTCATTTGATTCTCAAGTACCTTTCATACTCCCCTAGGAAGGATTTTTGAATCATTTTGGCGAATGCAAATCTTTGCATGTCAGGATGACCTAGTTTTTGAGTTGTCTCAACGATTTATTGGTCTTGAGATATCATTTATGGGACCATATGCATAGATTTAGGCATCTGTCGATCTTGTCAGTGTCAAGGTTGCCATTGAAAGGTCTTATTTCGACTTAGGCTTCCACTTTGGAAGGGCTTTTCATAGATGGCATGACTATTATTATTGTTATTTTATGGAACATCTGGATCAAATTGGTACTAAAATTAACATTTATTATGCTACTTGTGGTCATTAATGAATTGATTGCTGTGTCGATTGTCACATTACTACTCAAATTTGGCAACATTGTGTTAATATATTGAATTTATTCTTGTCAAATGCTTGCATGTCCATAAGGTTTTGTATTAGCTTGAGGACTTGGTTGCAGTGTTTTGGCTTTGTCTTGGGTTCACTTATTTATGTTCAACAATATTCTTTGGTTTAACAACCTCACTTCTCTCTCCACCTAATGACTTTGGCTTCAGGGATTGCTCTCTAATAAAAATACTAGCTTCTCGTTCAAATAATTACTTCGTTTCATATTGGTTTACACTTTACAAGTTTTGAACCTGCTCCGATATTAAAATTTGATCTGACCTTGAATTGTTTCCAAGTTTGGGGGTGTACTTGTGTCCTTGACAAATCTTATACTCACATCAACCAATAAAATTTGACAGAATCATATGTCAAAAAATCGCGAGAAACTGCAGATGATAATGATACAATATGACTCACAATTATAGAGCTTGAGTTCCCTCAAGTACAATATTCTCAGAGGAACATGAAGATCATTGGGAAGGAATTACAATTCATTCTTTCACCTATTTGAATTCTATGCTCTTCTTGCCTCACTCTATTTTCAAACTAGAAAAATGATCCTCTCTTTTAGAGTTAATTGTTACATTTATACAATAAGTTAGGTTTTAGCTACAAATAACTATAATTTTTGCAACTAACAACTATCACAGTAGTTTGGAGTCCTATTGGTCAAAATATCTCTTGCTCGACAAGGCTTGTCAAGTCACATCAAATTGATGTCAAACAACGATGTTGAATGTCAAGTTAAAGTTGAATTTTGTACCACATTGACAGTGTTGTTGACTTGGGATGGACTAGAAAAAACGATTGCAAGAGTAAGTAATATGCATTAACATAAGAATAACTAATGAAGTAAGCTCAATATTACAAGTCACATTGTAGCAAATGCACAACAATTTGTTTTCTCCACAGGTTTGAACTTACCAAATGTTTTTGGGTTGACTACTCTGCAAAATCCGTTCTGTGTTAGAATGTTCAATTTGCATCTGCATTACTTTCCATTTGTGGTATAAGAATATGTATATATATTTCATTCTGCAAAAATTTGCATGTTTTACAGTGTTGCTATGTTTCAGGTGAATATGTAGGACTAACGGGTGTGAGATTGGATGGAGCAGAATTGCTTGCTTGTGGCCTTGCAACCCACTTTGTGCATTCCACGGTATAGTTGGAATTTATCAATTTAAATTCATATATATTGTAAAATGTTTATTTAAGACAATCTTGATAGGATAGTTTATTCCAAAGTTCTGCATTTTGTGTGGAAATTGCCTATCATGTGTCATGGGGGCAATGTGGTTTTGTGATTCATGAGAGAGAGAGAGAGAGAGAGAGAGAGAGAGAGAGAGGAACAAACCAACAAAACCCTAATTCTGTTGAAATATTATAACTTCGAAGAATATTCTACCTGAGAGAGTTGAAAAATATTATTAGGCCCTATTGTGCCTTAGTAAAAGTCGGCCCTATTGTGCCTTGACAGTTAATTGTAAATTAAGAGGGTAAAGTGTGCCCAGACCTAATTATAGGCTGGCCAGACCACTAGTTATAAGAGAGGCTAGTGCCTCATTTGAACACACTCACTACACTAGCTTTGTAGCTATGAAGAAGTGTGCAAGTCTTCGAGGAACTGCTACTGCAGCTAAGTGTGACGGTTCTTGGTCTGTGTCTTGGTATTTCTTGGTTAAGTGGTTCGCTACTCTTCCTAGTGAAGGAGTAGAGGAGGATCTTCTGTTCGGTCTTTGGTCTATCTATATTGAGGAAGTTTTGATGGGTTTTCTTCCCCATGAAGGTTTCCTAGGATAATCTGTGTCTTTATTGTTTCTGTGATTTCCGTGTTGCCGTCCTTATACACACTTGCAAACGTAAGCTAAGTCCTGCTCACTTAGTGTGTCCTTAGAGGCACAATACCTAGGTTCAAAGCCCACGCTGTCACTTTGACTTGAACCTCTTCCGTCTAGGCTTACTCCTAGGGAAGCCAAGGGGGGTAGACCCTAGTTACTATGTGAATTATTAGATGAATTATAGGAGTTAATTTTAGTTTATTAAAGGTGAGGGAAAGCTAGCCTATATGGCAAAAAATGCAAATGCAAATTGTTAGAATGAGAATCAAGCCTTTCCCTAAGTCAACTATGACTAGTGCCTAAGGTTGGGCAAGGGGTCAATTAGATTACACAATTAAAGGATTAAATACAACTTATACAAGAGACAAATAATGCTATA
>ML820454.1:76953-87543 GCA_009831015.1 Picea engelmannii | reverse complement strand
AGCTGCCACCATTCTAGCGAGTCTTTCACTCTGTATTTTTACAGTCTCTGTACATTTCTTTCATTAATAGAAATCGTGTATTACTGTATCTTTGTGTTTATGGTTGCATCTCTGATATATTTATGTTATATTATTGGATATACACGATACCTCTATGCATTTCTTTATTATATCTCCGTTCTCATTTCGTGCCAAAAATAATCCGGATCAAATTGGTAGTTTTGGCCATTAAATTTCTCAACCCTAAACTTTCCATCTTCCGACATTGCTCCCACTCGAACCAGGAACCCTCTTTTCCTGCGAGTTACCTTTCGCTCTGATACCAGTTGTTAGAAAAACAGGACCGTGGAGCAATAAAATAAAACAAATGCAGAAACAAAACACAGAAGATACACAATACAATAGAGACACAAATTTACGTGGTTCACCCAGTGTGGGCCACGTCCACCAGAGAAATTGCCAGGTCCTTCCTTTATTATTATCCAGCAAATGAAGGGATATGACCTACAAAAAAACCCGCTATAACTTCCTCTTCTTTCTCTCGCAGTCTCCTATCTCAAAATACAATATACACCATCCACCATAGTTGTAATACATTTTCCTCATAAAAGAGGGTTGCCTTCTAGGGAAAAAAACCCTAACATAATCTCTATCGTTAGATCTGCGACCTTATAATGAACGGTCCAGATTTACAATGAAATTACAATATACATTTACAAGGCAATTTTTCCTTCGGGGGCTTCGCCCCCGAACCCCTGTTGGGGGCCCGCTTTCCCCCAGAACCCGCAGAGGGGGTACCCCCCCTCTGCACTCCCCTGCATGGAAGAGTGTACATACTTATGGGGTGTAAATACTTCATGGGGTATAAACATGGCTGAAATTAAAAGACCTATGAATCAGGAAGATAATCATGCTCCACAACCAACATCAAAAACATGATCTAACAAATGAGTATCACAGATACTCTAGAGATTCAAACGGATTGAGCTATGAGGGGGGGAGCGAAAAGAGTCTATCCCATCCAATACTAGAGCCATTCTAAAAAATGATTATGGTTGACATAAGACATGAGCAAGGCATAAACCACAAACCCCCAAACACGAGTTGAGGGACGAGTGGAGTAAAAATCCTGATGAGCCGAATAAGGTGACTGATGATGATACAACAAGGTGAGGCTTCCACTTGGGAGAAGGAGGCGATAGGTGTTGAGAGAAAGATGGATAGAGAAATGAGTCATGGGGAGGCCGGGAGAGAACCAAAACAAGGCAAGGGAGCTAGGGGATGGGACTAAAGCTCTTGGTCCCATTGATCTAAAAATCTCTGAATATTTCTAGTGTGTCTTTGTTGGCATATTAATCGGTAATGGAGTTGAGGTGGTGAAGGATATGCCACGAATCCATAGATACTAGACCCCAAATGAGGCACTGAATTCTAGTGAATATTGATCTTAATCGTGCATCTCTTACAAGGGTGTTGAGATGAATATGTTTGATAATGTTCTTCGAGTCACATAGAATGGTGATTGCTTTTATTCCCTGAGTGTTGGTGATGGTAAGGCCTTTAAATAATGTCTGAGCCTTAACCTACTTATTTGAAGCTAGACCTAAATTATAAGAGTAGGTCAATTCAACTTGCCCTTCAGGGACATAGATAACCCCTCTCGCACCTGCCACCTTTGGATTACGTTTAGAAGCTCCATCGAAACATGGAGTGTGTTGTTTACGACCATGCAGCCACTGTGTGAACTCGTCAAGGGTAATTTTAAGCTACCATGATGTTGTAGGATAGATTTGAGATGAGAGATACACTCAGAGTGAAAGTTTCTATGAAATTTTCTACAACCACGTAAACTCCCATAAGTCAAGAGATTCTGAGTGAAAAAATAGAGAGACCCCTTGAGTTGAAGTGCTCTGAGAGGAGGCCTGGAGCCTTAGATGCCACTGTCTCAAGAGAAGAGCGGGTTCCCTGAAAGAGGCCCTGGTCTTTGGTTAACCAAATTTTCCAACCAACATACTTGGGTATAGTAGTCCAAACTCGCTTAAAAATGGGCTTGCCACCAAAACATCTATGATAGGCATGATGCTAGTTGCTTAATAGATATTCTACAGAAGAGGACCACTGTATTCTCTGGCTAATTTCTTGTAGTACCCAATTCTAAACTGACCTGGTAAAAACATAGTATAGAAAAGGGTGAGAAGAAGAATCTAAGTTAGAACAACACAACACGCACTTGTAAGGGCCTTAGATGCCTTTTTTTATTAGATTTTCTCCTATAAGAATATTTCCATGCATTAAGGTCCAACAAAATGTGTTAATTTTAAGGATGCCTTATAAGTGCCAAATATGTTGCCACCTATGAGATTTGGGGGGAACCACTTCTTGCATGAGTTGAGCCTCATACCCTTTTTTATAATGTAATATCGTTGATCCCATCCCTAAGAATCCTTGAGAGATAAAAAATTGGGAGCGCAACCCTTCAACATGAGGAGAAAAATGTATGAGAGGGCTTGGAGATGCAAAAGGATTTCTCTGAGATGTTTTCCTAACTAGCAGCCAATCAATCTATACCAAGAAGATATTGCAAATAGGGTGCATTTCCCTTGTCTTTCTAACCAATATTTCAGAGGGAGGAGGGCATGGTACTCTAAGAGGAGATGGTCTCCCATTATATTGTCTTGCCAAATGTGAATCTTCTTCCCATTTCCTATAACTTGTGTCAATTTGATTTGAAGGAGAGGGAGAGAGGATTTAAGAAGGTGCCATATTTAAGAGCTATGTTAGGGGTCTGGTTAATCATCAAGGCATCTTAACCCGGGACCAAATAAGTACTTTTGCAGTAAAAATTATTTTCACCAGGATCTACTCCCAAAGACAAGTCTCCATAGGATTTTGGCTCCTAAATATTTGTTCATAAGTTTTGGATCCTTTACTCCCAATCCCCCATGAAACTTAGGAGCTCTAGCTATATTCCAGTTAACTAGGTGAAACCTTTTGGAATTGGACTTGCCTCCTTGCCACAAAAACCATTTGATTTCCCTGGAGAGGACGAGCTTAAGATTAGTTGGGGCGAGCAGGGTTGAGAATTGGAAAATAGGGAGGGCACTAAGAATAGAGTTGATCAAAATGATATGCCCAACGAGATTTATCTAGTGAGCTCACCATTAAGTAAATTTGATCTTGATTTTTTCTAAAATGGGTTGCCAAGAGTGAGCTAAAAAAGAATGGAGACAGAGGATGATTCCTAGGTATTTAAAGGATTTCCACTTCTCTTCATAAGGGTTCCCAAGGATCATGGATACTATGTTAGTGAGCCTTGTGTTGATGTTCTAGGCATAACGTTGGCTTTTAGCATTGTTGATGAGTCCCCCTGAGGCTTTCTAGAACATGACCATTTTGTTTTTTAATCTAGAGGCTCTCAAGCCTCTATAAGCTTTGAAGAAGGGAGTGGGCTGACAATTTACAAGAGGGGCCATCCATGGGGATGAAATGCAACCAAAGAGCCAACTAAGGAATTAGTAATTAAACCAAAATTTCTTTAGAACCTCGAAAAGGAACCTATGTCTGACTGTATCAAAGGCATTAGCCATGCCAAGTTTGATAATGATACCCTTTTCTCCCTGAGACTTACTTGAGTGGATAACTTTTTTTATTAGAATAATATTATTTATGATTTATCTTTTTTCAATGAAGCCTCCTTGATTAGGAGAGATAAGCTTCAAGAGGAGGGGTTTTATTCAGTTGGCTATGATTTTTGTTATGATTTTATAGGAGACATTACAAAGCGAGCTTGGTCAAAATATCAAGAATGAGGATGGGTTTACTTCTTTGGGGACAAAGGATAAGAAAGCAAAGCTAGTGTTACCTACGATATGAGAGGACTTTTGAAGTTAGTGTTAGCGTTCCAACATTTTTTGTAGAAATGAGTTGAGAAACCATTCAAGCCAGGGGCTTTATCTGACTCCATGGTTTGTATCACTATAAATATTTATGTCTCTGAAATGGGGCTATTTAGAATTTCATTATCTTTGTAATTGAGGGTGAGAGGAATATGATCTAAGAGCTAGATACCCTCTCCATGATCATTATCCTCTAGCTCCATATAGAGATCTTGGAAGTGTTGAAGCACAACTTCTTTAATTTTGGAAAAGTTAGAGAGGAATATTCCATCAGCCTTCGCTATTCTTTAACATTGTTTTCCAATTCTGAGCTCTCGCTTGCTTGTGGAAAAAATTGGTATTCCTATCTCCATATTTAAGCCACAAACCGCAAGATTTGAGACATTGTTTCTCCTCCTCCATCCTCAAATCTTGTTGATATTGTTGGAAAGCATTTTTCTCTTCAATTAGAAGACCTATTCCTATTCCATATTTCATTGAATCTTATCCATCTACAAAGAGAGGGTGTTGATTTTTTTATCTAGGGGTTTGTAGACTAATTTATCCCAGTGTTTGAGAGCCACCTTAACCCTCTTTAGCTTCTATTCTCGGATAAAGACTGGGGAGTTGGAAATTAAACAACTCCAGGAATGTGAGACCATGTCATAGAAGGAGGGATCCTAGATCTAGATGGGGTTGAATCTAAATGAGATAGGCCCTAAGTTTTCTGGCTCTGAGAGATGGAGGGAAATTGGGCGATGATCCAATCCACTACAATGAAAAATGGAGGAAGAGAGGGAAAATGATTCATCCAAAAAGGAATTGCTAACCAAAAACCTGTCCAATCTAGTCGCAATGTGGCCCGGATTGGTGCATCTATTAGACCAAGTGAATCTACCCCTAGTCGACTTTAAGTCAGCAAGGTAAAGGGAGATTAAGTCTTCAATGTGTTCCCTGCAGGGATCTCTAAATAGATCCCTCTTTTTTTCTCTTTTGGTAATAAGGTGGTGTTGAAGTCCCCCGCTATGATGCAATTGTTAATATTATGGTAGCTGCGGGAGGTATTTACCTCCATGTGTGAACTTGACGAGAATAGAAGACTCCGGGAAGCAAGAGAAACCCTAATGAGTTGGCTAATAACCCTAGAAGCGTTGTCGGCTCAAGAAGATAATTTATATTAGGTTATTAGCCTCCAAGAGAAGAAGCCGGCTAGAAATAATAATAATATACTGAACAGACACTTATCCAGAAGGAGAAGTCGGCCCCAGCAAAACTGGTAGAACCACTATAAATACAAGATGCCATTTCTCATTTGACAGCATCTCAGAATTGCAGTTCCCAGTTTTGGTGTGCACTGCAGCTCCAGTTTGGTGCGCACGTGTGGAGGAGGACTGTAGGTGCAGCTGCAGCAGTAGCTAGTTTCAATGTTGGATTGGACTATCTATTGGCGAGGGTTTGGACTATCTGATCAGTCTTTTGTGTTGCGCTATCCTTGGGGAAAGATGCACTACCCTTTGTTTGGCTATCTAGCCTAGGGTTTGCTTCCGGAGGAATTCTCAGTCAAGGTTAAGGTGCTCGAAGGGAGGCTTTGGCCTATGGTTGGGTGACGAAGGTATCATTAATGGTAAAACGAGCACACCTTCTTCTATATTCTAATAGCAATTAGTTTCAATTCTCGTGCCTTGAAGGGCTTCCACAGAGGCCCAAAAGGATGATTTTTCTTGGGGATGATTTGGCATGTAGACATTGATCAAAGAGAATTGTTTTCCCTTGGAATATGAGTGAGTTTAACTAGGAGCTAGTGGAGGGTCGAGTGGTTGTGATCTAAATGAAACACCCCTACATTCCAGAACGTGCAAAGGCCTCTAGAGGCTCCTTTGGAGCTGACTGCAATTCCTTGACTTTTTCTCCAAAACTTGGGACTTTGATGAAGGGCCTAAATGTCCTTCATTTTCATTTCCTAGAGTAGGATCACTTGGGGTATTTCTTCCTTAACTAGGTTTTTTTATTGAATATGTTTTGATAGAACTCCCAAGGCCCCTGCAATTACAGAACAAGGCCTTCATCATTTGGAATGTGTTTTAGGGATCCATCCCCTTGAAGGGATAGGACCACTCTAATTCTTTGGGCCTCTTGGTTCTCATTTGACGACTCCATCCAGGGTGCTTTAGGTTCCCCTTTCTTTCTCCTTGTTGGTCTCCACTTCTCTTTTGTGACGAATAGATTTTTGATCTAGTTTCTTAATTGGTTCGCTCTATCTAGATTCTTTATCTGTTTCCTCTTCAAAATCTAAAGACATGACTTCATTCTCTGGGTTTCTCGGGGGTTCCTCCCCCATGGATGAGATCTGTGGAGGGGGGTCCTGTGTCTCTTTCTAGATGGAGATGACACTTCCTAGAGATCGTTAGCATTATGGGGGGGGGTCTTCTTTAGGGAGATAACTCTCCTTCCTTTTTAAGGTTCACTTTGACTTTCAGGGGAATGATCCTCTACATTGTGAGAGACGTATTCATATTTGGTTTTACTAGTACTAGGATTCTTATTCCCTTTTCCAGAGCCAAAGGGGGGATTTTGTTGTTGCGACTTCGAGGGTTGGCCCTGCTTCGGCTAGTATCCTTTCTTTACTGCCAATATTTTCTTCTTTTTTTGCTTCCATTGTTCCTTTAGGTTCTACGATTTGTTCAGGGGTTGCTTTTGGGAAGATTTTGCATGTAAAAGGTAGTTGATCATAGTCCATTAGCTGTAAGTCGGTCCAGTTGTCCAAAGTAAGTTGAACTACCTCTAAAAGGCCCTTTTCAAGGTTAAATTCAACATAGATGCATGCACAGGCTTTCATATCATCCTAGGGCCCAACTTTGTCAATTTATTTTCCTAAGGTGTTGCCAATGTTTCGAACTATTTCATCATTCTAGTAGTGTAGAGGTAAATAGGGTAGATGGATCCAAACATGAACAACTGAGGGAAATTCATTTCCAATATTGAAATCAGGGGTTCAACGATTTAGATACATACCTCTTGTGCCCATGAAAAAAAGAACACTTCTAAATATCATGTCACAATCTTCCTTTTACTCAAATAAAAAGGCCCTCATGTATTGGAGGATTATGTCCACTTGTTCTATTTTTCTCATGGTTTTGACTTGAGCTAATGGTTTTTGGTTCATGATTTTGAGCTTGCACATTGTATTAGCACCTTGTATTGAAGAGGTTCCTCATCTATATAAGAAGGAGGATTCTCTCATTTTCATTTGTTGGATATTATTGAGAAAACTATCCTACAAAGTTCGTGTGCATCTATATTATTTTATGTGTTTTTCTAAGATCATTTTCAAGGCCTAGTTAGACTATTTTTTAGGTTTTCTAGAGGACAAAGCTACTATAAGGCCAAAGAAGGGCATCTTTCTCCACTTGGGAGGGAAATCAAGGTATAGTGTTCTCGCCTTATTCCCTATGTACATTGATGTTTTATTTCCATTTCATTGAGGTAGGATGTTCTAGGGATCTTCCCTCTTGCCTTGGCCAAAATTTAAGATCACCTTGAAAGTACTTGGATTGGTTTCCTAAAGGATCATCCCTCCATCCACTCTTGAAGAAGCCTACTTAGCCCTAGCCAACGCTTGAGAGGCAATCATGTTTGGTGCCCTCAACATTATCTCATCTTAAACCAAGACTTCACCTAGAATTGTGTAGGGACCCCATAGCTCTTTTTAGGGATTGGTCTATTCTTCTCTTCAACCAAAAGACCGAAAAACCTATTACTTTCCCTTTTCCTTTTGTTTGTTTTACAATATATGGTTTAAAATTGTTTGATCTCATGCTATATTGCTAGATCTTAAGTGTTTTAATTATTATATATTACTTGGCTTGGATCCAATGTTTGTTAACAATTGGTATACACTCTATATTTTAAGCATAAGAATGTTATAGATCTAGTTTACACTGCAAATATTTTGGATCTAACCATAAATAGTAAAGCGACTTTGAATTTGTTTGAGATCTCTATAAGGTTGCTTTGGATTCATGCTTGGAAATACATGATAAGTGGTAGTCTTTCTCCTATTTAAATATCTTTGCAAAGGATTTATATGCCAACATTGAGCCATTTTGTGATCTATATGCTTGGTCAATGCTAAAAGAAGGGTAACGATCTAATTTTTTATTGAAACAACTTGCACTTTGAAGTTAGACATCTAGGGTTCTGAGCTTGAACCTTCAGATTTGAGCTTATTTATGTTGACGTTGGCACATTATTTGGTATAGTATTTCACTTTGAAACTCACGCAAGCACGTGGATGCATGAAATATTTAACACTTTATCTCTTTGGCACTGGTGACGAGGGATTGATATTCCTCAAATAAGACAAAATGATGCCTAAAGTGTTTGAACGCTTGACTCAATAAACCTAACGTTTGTTGTTTTTGGGCACTCATTCTTATTCTTGAAGTTTGATGTCTTGGTTTCTTGTCATATTCGATTTTATTAACAGTGAATATTGGCATAAAAACTTATTTGTTATTCATGTAGGCACTTGAATGCATGAGATATCTTTTGGTGTCAATTTTCTGGTGCTAGTGACAAGGGTTTACAAATCAACCACTATGACAAGGGTTTACAAATCAACCACTGTGACAAGGGTGCACAGTGGTTGATTTGTGCTTAACTAACATATAATTGGGTAGTGCTTT
The DNA here is from genome assembly GCA_009831015.1 of Picea engelmannii. Lineage (NCBI taxonomy): Eukaryota > Viridiplantae > Streptophyta > Pinopsida > Pinales > Pinaceae > Picea > Picea engelmannii. The sequence goes on along the minus strand of ML820454.1, from coordinate 78,983 downwards.
AACACATTTGACATCTAGAGAAGCAAGCAAATCAATGAGCAATATTGATGGATGATTTGGTCTATAACCCCAATGACTTTACATCTTAATTATGTTTTCATTTAGAGATTTGTTATCATGGGAAACTCTTTGATATGGTTTGAATCTTAGTTTGTGTTTGCAATAATTTTTGAATACTCACAATAACACTCAATGGTACATGTCTGCAAGCAATGAGGCGGACAATATTTTCCTATGTTGGTGCACGCATACACATAGTCCATATAGTGAATAATCTCTTAGATATAAATATCAACACATGTGAGAATTCATTGAAGACGTATTAGATGGTTGCTTTTGAAGACATTTATCTAATGGAAAAATATGATAAATGTGATCACTATAATCTACTCTTGAACATTGTGGTAAAGGGAGCCTAAAAGTTGTGTACCTTTCTCTTTGAGTGTTGTGGATGCATGATATAAATCATTGTTCTCATATGTGCCTTAAATATCACCAGTGAATGACATATGTTTTTGGTTCACATTTATTGATATCACTCTGTCATCATGTGCTTTGAATGTCACTAATGAATCATTGTCCTATTTGCTTATAATTTGATCTACATATATGATGACAAGCCTGCCTTAGATGCTGGTATTTTCATGGTTTTCTAAGTATTATTGGCATGTGAGTTTTACATCGCAATTACACATTCCCACTATTGAATGATACAATACCTTATACTTCCTTGTGGGATCTTTCATTATCATATTCTACTCCAAGAAACATAGATAATGTGCTTATGTCTATATTTTTTTTGCAATGTGGAAGTAATTTATGTTGTATGAACCAATCTCATAACCTAAGCACATTCTAAACCTCTATGGTCAAGACAAGACATTAATGATACACTTGTTCATGTTAACTATGCTCTCCTAAGTGTTTTAACTATGTTGATCTCACTACAACATTAATTTAGTTTATTATCGCAAGCACATGATATCTGGCATATGCTCTCTTTCATAATGGAATGGTGTCCCAATAACAACATTTATGTTCTTAATGCACGGTGAAGAATGAATGATCTTTGAATTTCACTTGCAACATAAATCATGATATATTCTCAAGTATTATCTTGTCATTGGATGACATAATGCTTTGAGTTTCATGGTTTATCAATCAAGATCTACCTTTCAGTTCCCAAGCATAATTTTTTCATATGAATGAGCACATTGGTCTAAGAAAAACATATTTAAAGCTTGTTCCATATTGATTGTTTGATATACTTATTCACGAGAGTGGGTATTATCAAATTGGTAAAGTATTTATCGAGCCAAGTTAGAAGAGCCTCCCCTCTTCACTACACTACCTAACTTAACTTGATCTTTAGGAACACCCTCCTTAGGCTAGGAAACCCCTTCCTTAGCCTCAAAGTGAGAGGCAAGGCCACCGAGGTGATAGTGGGTGGATTTTCTAGTAGTTGCCTCTAAGCTCTCCTGCATATGGTAGGACTTTCCCTTTAGCGAGAGTTTGAGTGGTAACAGGACCCACTCATTGAATTCGGCCTCTAGGTCACCCTTAAAGAGATTTTGTCTTTTTTCTTTTCATAGCCTCTTCCATAGTGGCTACCTTAGTCTTGATTTATGTCGGAAATATGCATTGGAAATTTTTGGTTGCCTTCATGGCATCCATCTAGGCTCTTCTTATGCTCTAAGGTGTTTGTAAGGGAGGTGGATGTTTGACATAAGAGGGGGCTCCTAAATAGGAACCCTGCTTGTTGCACTTAGGGTTATACTCTTTACTTACTTGTCTCATTGGGGGAGGCTTGAATTTGATACACACAAAAGAGATTCAATTGGGATAAAATAGGTGCAAGAGACATAGATTTAGGAAACAAATAGGATAGGTGGGCTTGTGTGGACACCCCATGGGGTTGCAATTCAATGGGAGCACCTTTGTGGGCATGGAAGGGGTGTCACAGAAAGATTGGGAGTGGGTGAGATGCCAATGCTGATAGAAACACTACCAACATGTCTATAGGTATAGAG
>ML820454.1:60225-76853 GCA_009831015.1 Picea engelmannii | reverse complement strand
GGGTGGCATGTTGGCCAAGTATCACTTTTGAACCTTGATTTTGAGGTGGTTCTGCTAGACAATATTTCTTCTGTTGTATCTCCCAATTTTTGGCCCTTCTGGGTATGAAATTTTCTCTTATGTATTTCTCTGATATTTCTTCTTTGCAATGCCACAGGTCTGATCAAAATTGGATGTGCCAAGTGGAATTTACAGTAACTTCCCCACAACTTGTCGATTTTTTGCCTTTTCAGGAGATCTCACTTGTATGGTGTGCCCCACACAAAATAATTGATATAAAATTCTAAAACTCATACCCAAAATAATATAGACTATCCACAATCCAATGCAACCAGACCCACACAATTTGGATACTCTAGGAAGAAGTTATGATTTTTTTACCTGGAATACCTTCTTGAGACTAGTCAATAGGGCTAGTCAGATACCCTATCTTACACAGGGTGTATCTACAAATTTAAGATGACCCAGAAGCTGAAATTTTTACCAAAGATACACTACTAATTTCTGTAAATGGCCTCCGGAGTTCAGGGTCTGAAACGTTACAGAAACGTTTTTATAGCAAAACTTCCGCAATTACTCCTTTCAGGATGATTCCAGAACCCTATCTTGTACAGGCTGTATCTCCAAAAGTATAAGGCCTCAGGAGATGAATTTTTAACCCAACGTACCTTGATCTATCTTCTAAATACCCTCCAAGTCGTTCCTTATGAAACATTGTAGAAAAAAAGTTATAGCGAAAATGCCACGGTGTCTCAAATGTAGCAGCGAAACCCCAAGACCTTGAGCTCTGATACCATATGTTAAGAACCAAACATCAATATAGCATGTAAAAACCTCAGGAAAAGTACTCAACACCTTGAAAAAGAGATAATTTCATATAATAAGCCTCTTCGAGGGGGCAACCTTCTTTTACCCCACTTAAATGTTCAAGTACAAGATGATTCAAAATGAAAATGTCTCCTTGGTATACATAGGAGACTAGGAGGTATAATTACAAATAATGGCCTAAAGCTGACATAATTAAAATAACATTACTAATCTAAATTACAACTAATGGCCTAAAGCCGACATAAATAAAATAGCATTACTAATCTAATATGCCCCAATTAAGGGGTAATGAGCCAATATTAGGGCTTAACAGAATAAAAGAAAAAAACCCGAAATCTTCAACTGCCAAGAACCTAGAATTTCCAATGCCAGAGGTTAATAGTACCAACACTAGAGATATTGAATATTGACATGGAGTAGTGACTATGCAGAGTACCAGAGCCAGGGAGATGGAGACACCTAAAGAAACCATAGGCACTTCTTTCCCAAATGCTTTGAAGGATACATAATCTTTTACACGTGGACCAAGCTCCACAACATGAACAAAAAAAAACTCTTGAACAAGATAATTAACCATAAAATACCATATACGAACCAATAGAATTGTGAGCCATACAAATGAATTGAAATTAGGCCTAATTCCAACATCCTTGGAGCTGCCACAACCATCATCTTCTTCCACAAAATCGACATGTTTTAGCATGAGACTAGCTATAAGAATCCCCATCCTACTTCTTGTTGTAATGTTGCTCCTTCTCATCATTCCTCCTACATCATATCTAAGACTACCTTCCAGACATGTTGAATTAACCATGCAACCCATCATTTTGTGCATGCTTCCACATTGCCTCATCTCCCAAACATGTGTGGGTGGTTCTATCAACAACCTTAAAACATGTGGGAGGCGTCTTCAAGTCGGCACATATCACATCATCTGGGTAATATATAAATAATGAAGACCACACAAACACATATTCTTAACCATAAAAACCGTATATATATATATATATATATATATATGTGTGTGTGTGTGTGTGTGTGTAATTTAAAATTTTCAATGAAAATCATATAAAATATTCCATCCGTTAAAGTTCAATAAAAATATCACTCACACATTTATATAAATTAATGGAAAATATATATAGTTTTTAAAAAATCAATGAAAATCATATATATTCAACATCATTAATGACAATAATTAAATTTATAAATTAATTTTTTTTAAAGAATAAATATAAATTTAATGATGTTAAATATATATGGTTTTCATTGAATTTTTAAAAAATATATATATTCCATTAATTTATATATATGTATATGTGAGAGATATTTTTATTGAAATTTAAAGAATGAAATATTTTATATGATTTTCATTGAATTTTTAAAGTATAAATATAAATTTAATGATTTAAAATATACGATTCCCTTTAAAAAATTTAAAGAATATACATGATCTTCCATATTTATTATATATAATCTTCATTAATTTTTTAAAGAATATATATATATATAATTTTTATTTATTGGTGAAATTTGTAGAGTGTTGTTAAATTTTGTTAGCGTGATTGGTTTCGATGGGCCTTGTTTTGTGTAGCGATCCAAGTTCGAACCTGTCGGGAGGAGACACCAAAAAATCCAGCCAGCTAAGGGTTGGTGTGGCCCAGGTTGGGTGCGATCCCTGGGTGATTTTGACTACTTAGATGCCCCTGGGTCGTAGCTTTTTAGCCATTGGCTAGTCTTGTAGGTCACGGACATACTAGCAAACAAAAAATAATTAAAAAAATTGTAGAGTGTTGAGTTATTGATGAAGGTTTTATTTTTATTGTGGTTGTTGAAACATCAAGTCCTGATGGTTCATCACACTTCTCCTGGAATCAGTCAATCATGTAGTCAACCTCCATCTGGAAACAGTCGGTCAAGCAATCAACCAAATCTCTACATCAGTTGGTCGAGTAGACAAAAATTATGTCGGTCGGACAGTCAAGCAGTAGTCGAAGACAATCGATCGGTGGATAGACCAACCGAGCAATAGACTATGATTTGGATGCATGGACGGTTGGGTTGAGGACCCTTGTCGAGCCAACTAGATAGTGTGAATTTGACGGAGTCAACTCTAAAACCAACGATTATATGTGGACACAATCCTCTCAATTTCAAGGAAGTTGGTTAGATCTTGAAGATATAAATAGCAAACCCTGTGGGTCATTATTATCATAAAGAAGAAAGGTGATATCATTGTTTTGTACAAGATGTCCAATATGCATTGTGATGTTCTTATCATAGTGTGTTGTGCTTAAGTGTTGTAATAGTGTCTTTAGACACCACCTTTTGCTCTTCAAAATCTTATTTCCTCTTTGATTATCTACAGTAGTGCTTGTTTGTTTCGTATAAGGTTACACCCAATCTCCAATATGGTATAAGAGTCGATGGTTTGAAACCTCACTTGTTATCCACAAACCTTGTTGAGTCTAATCTATTATGTGATAGAGTCTGGGCTGGTGGTTTTCATATTTTAACTTGTGGAAACATAACTATTTTGTCTAGATAATGAAGATGGCTTCAAAGATCGATCCTGTAATTCTAAACGGATCAAATTATACAGTATGGGAACTAGACATGGAAACCATACTAAAGAGTAAAGGACTGTGGTAGTATATGAAGACTTTGATTCTAGATCTAACAGGTGATCAGGCAAAGTTCATTACTAATGGCAAGAAGAAAAAGGTTGTGGGTGTCATCACGACCTATATCTTGTGGCAGATTCATTTTCACATCAGTGGAATCAACTACTCTCATAAAGTATGCAAGAAGTTGAAATCATTGTTCAATAGAGTCGATGAAAGCCACACCATGTTGTTGGAGAAAGAGTTGATCTCTCTTGATCTTCATTCCTTTGATAAAATAAAGGGCTATTTGGCGTGTGTGAAGGAACTTAATTAAAATTGGGCGAATGTGTAAATAACTTCCTGAAGAAAGATGGACAACTCATCGATCTAGTCCTGATGAATTTGAGAACGCCATTCGACGTGTTTGTTTCGAATTTATGCACCAACTAGTAGACACACAAGGAAGATGGTAATGATTACACCTTTGAAGCTTTTTTTGGTATTTTGATCATGATCAGCATAGATTGCTTGAAGAAGGCGAGTTTGGTGCTAAACATCAAGCACACTTTCCCAAGGGAAAGGACAAGTTGAATCATAGGGAAAGAGGACAATTTGATGCCCATACACAGATACCTGGATGTGTTGACCAAAAACATAAAGGGCAAACATATGCACTCCATCAAAGTCAAAAGAAGGTGACATGTTAGTACTTTGGAAAGACTAGACATGTGGAGAAGGTATATTATAGGAAGAGAGATGATTTAGAGGAGAACGTTAAATGCCTTGAAGGAAATGTGTTCGTTGTTCACCAAAACGTTGATAATTTCACTTTCCAAATCAGAATTTCTCAAGCCTTGTTGTCTCATTCTGCACAGAACGAATGGGTAGTCAACTCTAGGTGCACTCATCATAAGGATAAGGATGCTTCCTTGTTCATGTCCTTGGATGAAGCCGAGGAGAGGACTATTTATGTTGCCAATGATTTTTCTCTCAATATTGTTGGTTAGGATGATGTTTCTTGTCGACATCAGAGATTTTCCAACGTTTATCATGTGCCAAATCCCAAAGCCAATTTGTTGTTTGTTGCTCAATTAACACAGACATGTAAGATTGTGGAGTTTTGGCCAGATCAGTTCTTTGTTCAAGATTTGAAGAAAGGACAGTCGATTGTTGTTGGAGGGTTTCTTGACTCAAAGTACAGTATGTATAAATTATGTGACACGACTCGACCTAACACCGAACCGACTAATATTGTTTCTCACACTGATCAGCAAAGTCAAACTTGGCATGAATGACTCAAACACTTGAATTTTCAAAGTCTATAGTCGATGGAAACTCAAAATATGGTTGCTAGTCTACCAAAAGTGTGTCCCCCTGAAGGAGATTGTAAAGGTCATGTGCTTGGCAAGCAATATTAGGCACTTTTTTACTCTAGCAAAGTGTGGCGAGCACAAAATCTCCTGGAGTTGGTTCATAGTGATATATGTTGCATCAATTTACCTTCCCTAGTAGGTGCAAGATATATCTTGACTTTCATTAATGATCTCTCTCATTTCACTTGGGTTTATTTTCTAAAGAATACGTATCTTGTCTTTGAAAAGTTCAAAGAATTCAGAGCCTTTATTGAAAAGCAATGTGGTCGACCCTTCAAGTGCCTAAGATCAGACAATGATAGTGAGTATGTGAATGGACCTTTTTAAGAATACCTTATTTGAGTTGGTATTGATTGACAGTGCTAGGTTCCTCACACTCCTCAGTAGAATGGCGTCGTAGAATGCAAGAATCGTACATTAGTCAAAATGGCTAGATGTCATTTGCAAGTTAAATATCTACCTTCTCACTTCTAGGTTGAAGTTATATATTATGCAAATTATCTACTCAATCACATCTCGACTAAAGTTTTTCCTTTCATGACTCAGGTCGAACGATGGTGTGGAAAGAAGCCTCCAGTCAACCACCTCTCTATGTTTGGATGTGTTGCCTAGGCTCATATTTTTTATGATTGCATAAAGAAGTTGGATGCAAAGAGTCGTGCTTGCATCATTATGGGAAACTCTGAATATTCTATGGCTTTTTAACTGTTTGACCATGTCGAATGACAAATCATTATCAGAAGAAATGTATGGTTTTATGAGAAGTCTTTTGGCATCAAATTGTTGAATGCCTCCTTTGGATTGCTACAGGATGATTCCTTTGATGTTATTTTTTACTATGGTTCTCCTATTTTCTTTTTCATTCCTTCGAATGGACAATCAAACTTTGCTATTGTTTAAACTAGACTGTCGACCTTTGATTCGATTAGTTTGTCGATATCTGTTTTGACTAGTCCACCATCTTTTTCGACTAAAATTGTTCTGACTCTTGATCGACCTTATATCATGAACAACATTTCACCCCTTTCATGTCTACCTAGATGGGTTTCCAAGACAATTGAAGTTGTTGGGCCTGATGGTGGTGATATTTCATCTGGAAGACAAACTCGAAGTCAAAAGAAAGATGCCAACATTCCATTGATGAATCGTGTACTTGAAAATTTTGATCCTGTTACCTACTCGGATTCCTAAGGACGACCTAAATGGGAATAGGATATGCAGACAGAAATTGATTCTTTGTCTAAGAATCACACTTGGGATTTAGTTCCTCGACTACAAGGAAATAATGTTATGAAGTGTTGATGGGTCTACAGGACCAAATTTACCTCTTAAAATGTTGTTGAGAGACAGAAAGCTCACTTGGTTGTGAAGGGATTTTCTCAACAAGAAGGCATTAACTACACGAAGACCTTTGTTCATGTTGAAAATATGAACTCTGTTCAAATGATTCTTTCACTTGCTGCTCGATTTGGATGGAAAATCAATCAGATGGATGTGAAGAGTGCTTATCTTCATGGAGACCTCTCTAGAGAAATTTCCATGGAACAACCTCCTAGTTTTGTGATAGATTATAATATGGTTTGTCGACTCAAGAAGCCTCTTTATGGTTTGAAGCAACCTTCCCGAGCTTGGTATGCTAAGATCGATAGTTTCTATCTTCGACTTGGTTTCAAATGTTGTGAATCTAATCATAGCCTATATGTACTCCATACCACTAGAGACACTTTGATTGTTGTTGTATATGTTGATGACCTTGTTATTATTGGCAATAACACTATTCTCATTCTTAGATTGAATAAACAACTCGATGACTCCTTTGACATGATAGATATTGGTACTTTGCATTATTGTTTAAGTCTTCAAGTATTACCATTATGTGATGGTTTTTTCATTTCTCAATCTAAATATGTACTGGATCTTTTGACACGTTTTAAGATGGAATATTGTAAGCCATGTGTTACTCCTTTTCAATCTGGATTCAAGCTCACCAAAACCTATCAAACTCCTAAAGTCGATGGTACTCTTCATTGACAACTAGTTGGAAGTCTGATTTATCTTACTCATAGTTGACCACACATTTCCTTTTTCGTTAGTGTGGTTTCTAGGTTTATGCAAAACCCCAGAGAAAGCCACTAGAAAGCATTCAAGAAATTGTCCATTATCTCAAGGGTACCACTCGTTTTGGTATCAAGTATTGTCGAAGTTCAGATTCATTGGTCGTCTTCACCGACTTCAATTAGGCTGGTGACAGTGATGATCAAAATTCCACTTCTAGCTATGTATTTTGCTTCAGCACTAGACCTTTGGTGTTGTCATGCAAAAAATAGAAGGTAGTATCCTTATCGACTACAGAAGAAAAATATCATGGTGTCATTCATGCAGGTACAGAGGCAATTTGGATCCACCAACTTCTGGGAGTACTTGGCTTTCATGTTCAGACCTCAACTACAATCTACTGTGACAATCAAAGTGTCATTCAAGTTGTTGACAATCATGTTACCCACAATAAGATGAAGCATGTTGAGTTCTATGCTCACTATTTGAGACAGTTGTTTCATGGGAACATTCTCTCTCTTGAATATTGCAGAATAGATGATTAGGTTGTTGTTATCTTCACTAATCTTTTATCTGAAGATAGATTTATCAAGCTCTGTATGATGCTTGGGCTTTAGGAAGCTACAATTATCGGGGCTTGTCGTGCTGACGTAATTTCACCTCCTGAATCTCCATAGTTGTGTGTTGATGGGGGGGTGTTGGAACATCAAGTCAAGATGGTTCGTCACACTTCTCCCAGAATCAATCAGTCGAGTAGTCAATGTACATCCAGAAACAATTGGTTGAGTGATTGACCAGATCTCTACATTAGTCGGTTGAGTAGTCGACAAGTTTGTTGGTCAGACAGTCAACCAACAATCGGAGATAGACGGTTGGTGGATCGACCAACCGAGCAATCGACTACGATTTGGATGCATGGACAGTCGGTTCAAGAACCCTTGTCGAGCTGACTAGACAGTGCGGATTTGACATAGTCAACTCTAACAATTGATGGTTATAAGTGGACAAGATCCTCTCAATTTCAAGGAAGTTGGTTAGATCTAGAAGCTATAAAAAGCAGACCCTATGGGTCATTATTATCATAAAGAAGAAAGGAAATATCATTGTTTTGTACAAGATGTCCATTCTGCATTGTGATGTTCTGATCACAGTGTGTTGTGCTTAAGTGTTGTAACAATGTCTTTAGACATCACCTTTTTCTCTTCGAAATTGTAAGTTTTAAACTTGTGAAGTAAAGCAATGCATACATATTCTTAAGAAAAATAGAAATTAATCAATGGCTCATACACACAGTACTCAAAGATTTACGCTGGAAACCCTTAACCGAGAGAAAACCAAGCTTCTTTGGTGCCACACCTCTCAACTCTTCATTGTATTAATTTCACCATTCATAATAAAATATATACAATAATTTATGTATTTCGCAACTATCAAAACCCTAATCCCTTAATCTAGGATTAATTTAGAAAACCACTAAAAATAGTTAAAAATGTTAAAATAACAAAAACCGCCCAAAAACAAAATGGGGCCCTACCTCGAACTCTTTGCATAACCAGTGGGGCAATCCTAGCCCCCCCACAAAGAGAAATAGGTGATGGGATCGTCAGATAGAGTCATCAAATCTGACACACACCCCCACACACATGCAAAGAATATAACACCTATCCAACATTCTCCCACTTGTTGTTTTCTTTGCATATAGGGTGTCAGAAGATTACATAGTCAACAATCCATGGCAGTAATTCCCATTGTTTCTCTACACTGGGAGAACTTCTCGGTGCTCACATACTCTGTCAATGAATCTGCAACATTCTTCAAAGTGTCAACCTTCTCCAACAACACCTTCTTGTCTTCAGCCATGTCTCTTACAAAGTGATATTGGACATCAATATGCTTTGTATTTGAATGATAAATTGGGTTCTTTTCCAAGAAGATTGCACTCTGACTATCGCAATGTAATCTTATTTCTTGTTGTACCAACCCAATATCTGAACATAATATCTATAACCATACAGATTCCTTACTTGCATGCATGGTTGCCATGTATTCAATTTATATAGTTGAGAGTGCCACTACAACCTGTCTTTTTCTCATCCAACTGATTGCTCCTCCAAATAGGATAAACACATACCCACTTGTAGATCTTCTGCAATCCAGATCTTTAGCCCAGTCTGCATCAACAAACCCATGTATGTCCAAGACACCATCCAATCATGTTTTTCCTTGGAATCACAATCCATAGCTAGAAGTGCCACGCAAATACCCGAAAACTCTCTTTGTTTTTGTCCAATGTTCCTTCCCTGGTTTTGACATATACCTTCTAAAAATTCCCACTACATGTGTAATGTTTGGTCTAGTACAAACTTTTGCATACATCAAGCTGCCAACCGCACTAGCATATGGAACATGGGACATCTCCTCTTCCTCTTCTTATGTCTTGGGACACTGATCTACAAATAACTTTACACCTACATGAACAGAAACCTTGACCGGTTTACTTTCTTGCATATTAAACCTCTATAATATTGTCTCAACATATTTTCTCTAATTCAACCAGAGTTTCCTATTTGCACGATCTCTTTTAATCTCCATTCCCGGGATGAAGTTAGTAGCACTGAGATCCTTCATGTCAAATTTGGAGGATAGTTGTGATTTAACCTCCTTGATAACATCCTCGGTATTTCCTATCGATGACATGTCATCATCATTCAACACTACATAAATGAAGTGATTACCAACCTGCTTGGAATATACAAAGTGATCAGCCCTGCTTCTCACAAATCTCGGTCCAAGGATGTATGTGTCAAACTTTTGGTACCACATCCTAGGTGATTGTTTCAGACCATATAATGACTTCTTTAACTTATAGACCAACTATTTCTTTCCCTTCACTACAAAACCTTATGGTTGCTTCATGTAGATTTCTTCTTCCAGATCCCCATGTATGAATGATGTCTTCACATCCATCCGTTCTACTTCAAAATCAAAAGCAATAGCAAAAAATAAAATAAATCTAATAGAAGTTAAATTGGCAATAGGAGAAAAAATTTCACTAAAGTCAATTCCCTCTACCTGGGAATAACCTTTTGCTACTAACCGAGCTTTGTATTTCTCCACTTTTCCTTTTGCATTCAACTTCTTATTAAACACCCATTTGTTGCCAATGACCTTTCTTCCATTGGTGATTGCCATGCCCTATTCTTATCCAAGGCATCCATCTCTTCAATCATGGCCTTCTTCCAAAGTTTGTTATCCTCTAAATTCACTGCTTCCCTAAAAGTTATGGGATAATCATCAGTAATAGATAAAGTAAAATTAGCACGAAAATCAGGTGGACTATACCTTTCTGGTTGCCTTATTTCCCTCATTGATCTCCTCAATACTTGAGTCTGAGGTTCTTCTTGCCTTGGTAGGAATTTCTATTTGTGAACATCTTTAACATCTATAAAAAAACATCCTAGTTGTAAACAATCTTCTTAGTTTCTGGGTTCCAAAGCTTATAACCTTTCATACCATCTTTATAACCCATAGAGATACACTTTTCAACTTTATTATCCAACTTACTCCTATTTTCCTTTTGAACGTGTACATAAGCATCACAACCAAACACTCTAAGATGTTCAAGAGAGAGTTACTTACCAGTAAATACCTAATGCAAAGTTTTTTCCACCAACACTGATGAGGGTGATCTATTTACCAGGTAACATGCAGTACCCACTACCTCTGCCCAAAATTCTTGTCCTAACCCGACAACATTAAGGATGCTCCTTGTTTTTACATCAACCTCTTGTTCATCCTTTCTACAACCACATTATGTTGAGGTGTGTATGGAGTAGTTTTCTTCCTTTCTATACCGCACTTCTTACAGAACTCTTCGAATTCATTCCCACATAATTCTCCACCATTATCTTTCCTCAACACCTTTATTTTCTCCTCTGTCTAATTTTCTACCAGAGCCTTAAACTCTTTAAATTTATCAAATACTTCATATTTCTTCCTAAGAAAATAAATCCATGTGTTCCTTGAAAAATCATCTATGAAAGAAACATAATATAGAGATTCACCTAGTGATGGAACATGCACAACTGCGAACACATTAATGTGTATCAACTCTAAGATCCCCTTTTCTCTTGTAGCACGAGATGGGAATCTTACTTGATTGTGTTTACCATATATGCAATGTTCACAAAAATCAAAATCCAATGTGCAATTAGACATACCTTCGACTATACCTTTATCGCGTAGTGTTCGAAGGCCCTTTTCTCGAATATATCCCAGTCTTTGATGCCACAACATGGTCTTCTTTCCAGGGATAGTATGGATCATATCTTCTTTATTTCTCTGCTCAGGGGCAAAGAACTATTACACCCATCAGTATAAGTGATTCCCAATAACTTGTACATAGTTCCACACAGAACTCCCCTCATCAACACCATTGGTCCTCGTACCATCTTGCCAGTGATGTAATACCCCAGTTTTGAGTCCTTGTACTAATAATGTATTTTGTTATTTTATGAAAGGCCATAGTGCCCAAACAATTAAAAGAGGTTGTAGTGCCTATGAAATGTAATGTTGTGATCATTAATAATAATAAAATACATCGATGGTTGCTAGACGGACAAGGACACAAGTTATAGGGGGATATGATTCCACAAAAAGAGGGGGGGATAAAGGGGCTAAGTATTTTATTATTATTTTATTTACCCATATTTGTTTTAATTGAGAGAAGTGGTTACATGAGCTTCTTGGGGAAGGCCATGTGGTTCTTGATTTCCAAGTAAGTATATAAACCCATCATTCTTCTCCATTCATTCTTTCACTCTTTCATTCATTGTTTCTCATTTATCATTCCTGGTTCATTCTTGTTCTTGGATTGGCACATGGGGGTGAATTCTTGAGGAAGAAGTCATTGCTTCCTGGCTGTAGTAATGACTTGTGTATTCCAACCATGAATTAATCCATGCATACATGAGATGCATCGACATGTGTTAAGTTTGTTCACAACTGTGAATCATGAGAGTCCCAGCATGGAGATTCTTGACTAAATGCATTGGAGCCTTAGAAAGAAGTGGACTTCCTTAGGAACTATGTGGATGTTATAGCAAGATTTGCCTCACCCTATGCAATCTTGCATAGAGGGCCTTTTTCCATTTCCCTATGCAGACTTATCATCCCCGTTTGATAAATCTAGAGACAAAAATACGTATGTTTCCACATGTACACCCCTTGCCTACTATACAGCATGTGTATAAGCAGGCTTCTACACTACAACCCACGTACATCGGGATTTGTGCCAAAAAATAAAAATTAAATGTCGAGTTTCCATGTCACGATAGGAGATCCCTAATCCTTGGCCTTCCATATAATGGAAACTTTCTGACTCGACCATTAAGTTCCATTTGAAGGCTATAAATGGGAAAATTTCGAGCTATGGAAAAGGAGAAGAAAGAATTCAACTTTGAGAGAAAAGTTACTCTGGAGAAATGATTGCTTCATATTGAGTCTGCATCCCTTTGTCTTGTAAGTCTGAACACAGTGTTCAGCCCCCAATCTCTTCCCTTATTGATGGATAACCTCATTGTCTCCCTTCTATGAGCTTGCCTTTGGTGGAGGATTGAAGTGGTGGAGGCCCAGCTGGAAGGAACTTGGTTTCTTGGTTCTGAACCGTGCTGACACGGAAGTCTGTAATGTTTTCAATTTTGATGATCATTTATTAATAGAAATACTCCTTTCCCATCCAATTGATATCGTGCAAATATATGATTATTATCCATGGGTGTATTTGTTATGTTTATTAATGGATTATGTTATCTAATGTGCTAACCTTTTATGTTATCATTGTATGCTTGCTCTGCTAGTTTGTTGAGAACTTGTTGCAAGTATAAAGTTTTGGGTCAAAGTGCTCAACGGTGGAACATCATTGAACATCTCGACGAGGTAGGCCTCTTTCTTATCTAGCTTGCACATTGGTTTATATAACATGTATTTTGGATTGAGTTGATTTCTGCAGTCATATCTGTCTATTGTGGTTCACCCTAGCCATAGAGAGTTTTTCCCTTGTAACAGAAATGGCAAACATACTGGGGGATTATCTTCTTTCTAAGGGTTTGGAGTACTTTTTCTCCCTACATTTCTCTCGTTCCTTTTTGTTTCTTGTCGTAACCTTGCTTAACAGTTCTTGTTCACTCCAGATCTGAGTTTTCAGCCTTCCTCCCTTGCCTAGCCTTGTTTTGAAGCATATACGCAAAATTTTCCTTGACAGTCGCGTACATACGTTGGTTGTCTCACTACAAGATGCATATAGACTCTCTGTTTTCCTGAACAATTGTGTACACCTTGTTTCCTTGCCTGTTTTCTTGGTCTGGTGTTTGTTGGGTGGGATTTAATGTTTGTTGAGCCTTCTTATGTCTCTATAGTGCCTGTTAAGCGTCTCTAGGATGACAGGAAACCCTCTTTTGGTTGAATTTATGGGCAGAGTCTTTCTCATCATCTTTTCATTTTTCATTGTCCTTTTACATTGGGTTGGGTTCTTTGTTGCTTGGTATTCTGCTTGAGTTATTTCTTTCTATACACAGTAGAATTTATATATCAAGTTGCTTATTAGTCAATGCATTTTCTTTTTTAGTATATTGAAAATACAAAAAAATAGGCATTTTGCATTGCTTGGCATTTTTTTCTTCTGAGTCCTTATCATTAGCTTAGTGCATTTAGTGAAAGATTGCATTTTTACTTCAGAATTGTAGAGTTGAAATTGAAAATTGCATTGTTTTTTAGAAGCATATCATTCATCGAAAGTTAAAGTTAGGACTTTGCATTATATTCATATTTACTTTTCTTGCAGAGTCATAACATCATGAGTTTCAATACCATACATTTTTGAATAATCACGGCCAATAAAATTTACGCTATAATTTAAAATTGATTAGTCACGATTTGATTTTCTAGGGTGCACAAACTAGTCTAGGATTTAGTGCCTTGGAATAGGATTTTGTGAGTAAACTTATCCAAGGCAATTAAATCAACATATGTGTTTGAGACAGGGAGTTGAGAATTCCATTGTATAATTGGTAAGATTAGGAGGCTCCGCTCACACCGGAGTTAATCACGAGGTCGCACGAAGTTGGTTGAAGGGATATCCCCTTGATACCTTCCTAGCATCAGAGATATTTCTGTGGATCTATTTGTATCTAGGGATATTGGTAGTGCCCTTAACTCTGTGAGAGGTGGTGCTTTCAAGGTTTCAGGCTTTTATACCTTGCCCATACAGTGGTATGGACTTACGACTACTCACCTGTGCATTGGTTATATAATAGTTTATTAGTTGCTTGACTTAGGCATCTCATAGGTTACTTGTCGGGGTTATTCTGCAAGTACCCTGCGTCAGATAAGGGTCGGACAACACACAACCTTTATGGAGGATTACCTCTCTGGGGGGGCCTGATCGACTGGTTGTTAATCCCACGAGGGCCCTTATAACTGATTTTTTTACCTCCGATATTTAGCAGGGAGTCGCAGGCCCCTCTTGGGCGAGACATACCATCTTTAGGGAGGGAGACCACTCAGCCACTTTAGCCCATTTGCATGCATATTGGTCGTTTGACTTTTGGTGTGCTCTTTGATTACTAGTTGACCTTAGGAGTCTTTACTGAGTTTTCATTATCATGGATAGTGGAGTTCCTTTTGCTCCCTAATTTACCGCTACCCACCCCATGATGCCTACTCATTTCATGGGGACGAATTCTTCTATTTTTCATAATGGTATGCATAACTATGATACTTAGTCTGCACCTTGGGCCTCTAGCCATTTTTCTCTTGATATGTCTTTGCCTGTGCAATCCTCTCCCTGGTCCCTTATATGAATCCTATCATTGGATCTGGGGGCACCATGGCCCCAATGCCTACATCTTCGTTTGATATGAGTCATGTCCCTCAACCATCTTTCACGACGGGAGGTTGGAACCTCCCCTCTTAAAGATCTGGTCCTAGTTATGCTCTTTCGAGAGCCAATACTCTAATGGGTGCTTGTTCTACTTATTACACCCCATCCATGTATCCTTCGGCCACCATGTCGGTTCCTTCAAACACTTTTCCCATGACAGGTCCTCACATATCTCCGGGTATTTCATATGGGGAGAATCATTTTTATGGTTCAAGCTACCCTCTTTACGGAACTCCTTCACAAGGGGGCAACATATATCCTCACTCAAATAACTCTTATCATACCTCTGCCTCTTCACATACTTCAGTGATGATGAATGTACAAGCCTCTTTGGACCAATTCGACGGAGGATACTACCTTTATGGACAGGGACAGGGGGTAAACCAGGACCCTTCTTGGCCTACAATGTTTCAAAGTCAATTTTTACATGGACCTTGGAATCAAATGCCACAAATCACCACTAGCCCAGTCACTATCAGTGATACTGGTGCTCCATTACCAACCTATGCCAGTCATGTTGGAGAAAAGAGGGTGATGACGTTTCATGCCACATCAACCTAGTTGATGCCTCAAGATGATGTATCATGCCACATCAACATGCACATGTCATTCCACGTCAACCAACAAAGATGGCCGATGGCTGACGGTTGGGTCGGTCGAAGTGAGGAAGTGTTTTTGAAAATCATCGGAGATCATTGATCCTTGATGGGCCGATGTTCGGGGATCAGTCGAAGCGATAGGGAGTTTCATTCGCCAACGAATATCGGTGATGGCCAACGGTCGATGGCCAGGTTGGCTGACTTGGAGTTGTGTGCAAATCGGTCGTCGGGGAGTTGGGTTGATGGCTGAAAATCGGGTCGACGGTTTGGGGAAAGTATTGTACACGCCAAAGGAGAATATTGGTCGTTGATGGCTGATGGAGCACATATAATTGGTCCAAATTACTTTTGACTTGAAATCAACGGTGCAGATTGCACTTAGGAAAAATTGTTCCATGGTTATAAAAAAAAAAAAAAACAAGTGTGGAGCCATTTTTTTGTTTTGGACATAACTAGAGCAAGTTAAGAGGGATTGGGATGAAACTTGTGGTTTTTCCTGTAGAGAGGAGATCTACAAAGGTTCCAGAGAGGGCCATTGTCCAATTCTGCTTAGATTTGTCAGAAATTTCAAAATAATGGTTTTTAAAGATCTGGGTCCAGATCATTGGCAAAGATCCAAATTAAGTTGAAACTCTTGGGGAGAGTCCAAAAAGTAGACATAGAAATAACCCATAAAGGAACAAAATAAATCATATGGGGATTGGAATGGGGATACTGAAATAGGACAAAATCCACTATTCTGAGCCACTTTTTGGGGATTTTTTAGATTTTCATAGCAGAAAAGTTACCCAAGATCACAAAACCGGAAAAATTTATTCACTCGACATTTTACATACTCATCAAGACAAATAACTTTGGTTGATTGAAATTTTTTCAGAAGTGCACATATTGTGAGATAACTAGTTTTGCTAAAAAATTTAAGTCGGGAAAAAAGGATGAAAAAAGACAGCTGCAGATTCCAGATTGTTGTAGATTTTTACTAGAGCATCCGCTTGAAAATATAAGAGTTGTTATGAATTCCTTTTCATGATTCTTAACTATGTCTCATACAAAAGTTTATTTATTTCCTGATATATTTTTGTTTACAGTTGACAGAAGTTGGTATTTCAATAAAAATTGCACCAATGGAGGAATTGCATAAATGGGGTGAAAGTGGCTTTTTCATAAAGCCGTAACTTTCAGCTCAGAGATCGGAATGGGGCATGGGTATAGTCATTGGAAATTTGAT
>ML820454.1:28855-60158 GCA_009831015.1 Picea engelmannii | reverse complement strand
TATATATATATATATATATATATATATATATATATATATATATATATATATATATATATATATATATATATATATATATATATATATATATATATATTGAGCATAAAAAAGAAATGTAGCATTATTTGACAAAATTTCTATAATGTGCATAATCCTAACAAAATGGTTGCTTGCACATTTTTCAAAATTAGGGGATATAAACATATCATTTCAAGATAATAATGCATATTTGGGACATGGAAGAAGGAGAGGGAGCCTTCAATCATGATAGAAGCCAAAGGTCAAAATATCAGTGTTGGTAATGTAGAGACATAATCAAATGGGCACAAGAGTAGAGGGGAACAAGAAACATTAATAGAGACTGTGAGAAGCCCGAGAATAGAAGTGAAAAGTTACAAAGCAGAAAATGAGTGATTGATGAGAGAATAAAATCAAATAAATTCTCAAGTGATGCAAATTCTAAATCAGTTGCATAGGCAAGCTAAGAATGGTCAGACTCAAGGCAGGAGGAAGAAGGTAGACATTATGAAAGAAGAATAACTACAGAAGAGATGGTCATTCAAGAAGCACTAGCAGAACTCACATACATCACTCACCTCCTTACTCAACAAGGAAATTTTGTGCATCTGAAGACTCCATAAGCAGTCCAGAAATGTGTCTTGTTAGACACCAAATAACAATACATGAATTCGACAGTTTGCAAGGAGAGTTGAGGAAGCTTAAGCCACCATCCTTTGATGGTGAAAGAGAGAGGGAATATAATGTTGAATCTTGGTTGCTTCGAATCAGGAAATACTTTCAGTTGCACAACTACTCATCCAACCTAGAAGTCGGAATTGCCATATACCATTTGCATGGAAAATTTGTTATTTGGTGGGATCAATTGAAGCAAGTTGAGCACATTAATGAGAGCGGGATCACTTGGAAGCAATTCAAGAGATATTTTCAGGAGTATCTTTATGAGTAATTCCAAGATTTCTCTTTCTGAGTATCTTTCTGAGTAATTAAGTATCTTGTAATTCCAAGATTGTTCATCCCATCACTTATTTACAAAAGAAGAGAATTAAGTTTGAATGGACAACAGAGTGTGAAGAGAACTTTATTTTGTTAAAATAATTACTTATTAGTGCACCTATTATAAAGATTGCTAACCCAAATGAGAATTGTGTGGTATGTATAGATGCATGTAAGAAAGGACTTGGTGGAGTCCCTACTCAAAATGGGTATGTCATTAGTTATGAGTCCAGAAAGCTTAAAGAACATGAGAGGAACTATGCCACAAATGACTTGGAGCTTGCTACCATAGTTCATGCATTGAATATGTGGAGGCATTATCTCATGGGAAAAGGATTTGAATTAAGGACAAACAATAGTGGACTGAAATATATTTCTAAAAAACCAACTTTGAATGTCGGGCAGACAAGATGGATGGAATTTATAAGTGAGTATGACTTTGATCATGCATATCAAGGGAAAATAAAATAAAGTTGTCGATGCACTCAACAGAAGGATACATCTTATGCATTCTACAACCATTAGTATGCGTCGATCAGATTTGAAGAGTAGAATTTTAGATGTTGTTGTTACAGATCAACATTACCTATAGGTAAAAGAAAGTTTAAAACAAGAAAATGTACAACAGAGAATTAAAGAGTATGAGATTAAGGAAGACGGATTACTTATTCATAAAAATAGAGTTTATGTTCCTAGTTTCGGAGAAAGTAGGAATTCAGTGTTAAAAGATATGCATAATGTTTTATATGTCAAACATCCTGGTTACCAGAAAATAATTGCAGCAGTAAGAAGCCAATTCTTTTGGCCATGAATGAAGAAGGATGTTGTTGATTACATTGCTAGAAGTATGGAATGTCAGAGAGTGAAGGTTGAGCATCGACACCCAACGGGTTTGCTATAACCATTACCAAATCCAGAGAAGAAATGGGAAGTGGTAACCATTGATTTTACAACTAAGTTGCCCAGGACAACAAGGCAACATGATTCAATAATGGTAGTGGTTCATAAATTGACAAAGACTGCTCATTTTTCTCCCGTGAAAATGACTCATACCGCAACCAATATTGCAGAAATATACATGAGGGAAATTGCTAGGTTGCATGTGATACCTAAGACAATTGTTTCAGACAAAGACACAAAATTTATTTCAAAATTGTGCAGAGGAATATTTAAAGGATTTGGTACAACATACCATCCACATTCGGATCGGCAGACAGAAAGAGTCAACCAAGTAATTGAGGACATGTTGAGAATGTATGTGATGGATAAATCATCTAAGTGGGAAGATTACTTGCATTTGGTTGAGTTTTCCTATAATAATGGGTATCAATATTCATTGAAGATAAGCCCATTTGAAGCTTTGTATGGTAGAAAATGCAATACTCCAGTGATTTGGGATAACCCGGTAGACAAAGTAGTACTTGGGCCATAATTGCTAAAGGATATGGAAGACCAAATGGTTAAAATAAAGCAAAATTTGAACGCAACACAAGATAGACAAAAAAGTTATGCAAATAAGAGCATAACAACTAGAGAATTTAAAGTGGGAGAGCATGTGCTTTTGAAAGTGAAGCAAAAGAAGAGCTCATTAAAGTTGGGGAGTTGCACAAAGCTAGCAGCCAGATTTTGTGGTCCATTTGAGATATTGGAAAGAATAGGTCTAGTTGCATACATGTTTGCATTGCCTCCTTCCATGAATGTGCATAATGTATTTCATGTCCCTTTGCTAAAAAAGTATATAAATGATCCTAACCGTGTTATTGATTGGAATTTGATTCAGGTGGGAGCTAGAAGAAGACTTTAAGGTCCAGTCGGTGCACATATTGGACAAAAAATTCAAAATGCTTCGGAATCGAGTCATAGAACTGGTAAAAGT
Organism: Picea engelmannii; assembly: GCA_009831015.1. Lineage (NCBI taxonomy): Eukaryota > Viridiplantae > Streptophyta > Pinopsida > Pinales > Pinaceae > Picea > Picea engelmannii. The sequence continues at coordinate 57,268 of ML820454.1, read as the reverse complement.
TCAGTGGACCTGCTACAGTCCTGAAGATGCTACTTGCGAGCATGAATATTTTGTGCGGGCAGAGTACCCACGACTATTTGAAGAATTTTGAAATCTTGATTTATGTTTTGTATATGCACTAAGGACAGTGTCAAAATAAGGGGGAGGGGAATGAAATACCCTGGTTTTGAGTCTGCATATTAATAATGTATTTTGTTATTTTATGAAAGGTCAAAGTGCCCGAACAATTAAAATAGGTCGGAGTGCCTAGGAAATGTAATGTTGTGATCATTATTAATAATAAAATACATCGTTGGTTGTTAGATGGACAAAGACAAGAGTTATAGGGGGCTATGATTCCACGAGAGATGGGGGGTTAAAAGGGCTAAGTCTTTTATTATTATTTTATTTACCCATAATTCTTTTAATAGAGAGAAGTGGTTACATGAGCTTCTTCGGGAAGGCCATGTGGTTCTTGATTTCCAAGTAATTATATAAACCCATCTTGTTGGTTGTTTGGGGGGTTTTCTCCATTCACTCTTTCATTCATTCTTGCTCATTCATTCTTGTTCTTGGATTGGGACATGGGAGGAAATTGTTGAGGAAGAATCCATTGTTTGATGGATGTAGTAATGACTAGTGTATTCTAATTAATGCCTCCATGCTTGAGATGCATCAACATGTGTTAAGTTTGTTCACAGATGTGAATCCTGAGAGTCCCAACATGGAGATTCTTGACCAAATGCATTGGAGCCTTGGAAAGAAGTGGACAACCCAAGGGACTATGTGGCAGTGAAGGGGGTTCATTGTGTTTGGATGGTGCAGGCTGAAGATAAGAGAGTCTATGTACTTTGGATTGTTGTGAGTTGAGAAACTTGTGAGAGCTTAAGTGATGACTAGTTTGGGAAGTTGAGTGTCGTCCTGAAACTCGTCCTTGTATATTCATAGCCTTGGCTTGGGGGTGACATTGTTGTTGATACTTGGAACAACAATGTCTATGGTTGGGTGGAACGTCCTCGGTCTACAGCCAGTTGGTCATTGAATTTGTTCAAGATAAGTGTTTTTTGTCATGGTTTCAATTGCTTGTATATTTATTTTTGTTGTGTATTAATTGTTATCTCTGATATTCATATTTTTAATATGCATGCTTGTTGTTTATTGTTGTGCATGGCATGTTTAAACATTATTTTATGGTGTAGAATGAATCTTGGTTATTGCATGAGTTGTTAACGTGTTTCTTTCATGCTTCTCTATCAATTAAATGTTATCGGAATTCAGAATCAGTTTTGAGGTAGCGTGTCCAGCCTATGGGTGGTTGGGTACATTACAAGTGCCCTTTCCCAATAAAGTATCCACACCTACATCATCTAACTTAATTACAGATATTAGGCTCCTAGCTAGATATGGAATGTGCAGAACTCCAGGGAGATTTCTAATCCTTCCATCTTTCAGCAACAACTTAACCCTTCCACTTCCCATGATTTTGGTGGTCGATTCATCTCCTAGGAAGACATCACCACCATCATACTTTTCATATTCATTGAACCACTTGTTGGGAGGAATCATATGAAATGATGCACCTGATTCGATCAACCATACATCATGATCTGCATGTGTACATGTAGATGCCAGGTAAACATCTTTTTGAACAACCAACTTTGAATGTCGGGCAAACAAGATGGATGGAATTTTTAAGTGAGTATGAATTTGACATCGGGAATATCAAGGGAAAAGAAAATAAAGATGTTGATGCACTCAGCAGAAGGATGCATATTGTGCATGCTGCAACCATTAGTATGTATCAATCATATTTGAAGAGTAGAATTTTAGATGTTGTTGTTATAGATCAACATTACCTACAGGTAAAATAAAGTTTACAACAAGAAAATGTACAACAGAAAATTAAAGAGTATGAGATTAAGGAAGATGGATTAATTATGCATAAAAATAGAATTTGTGTTCCTAGTTTCGGAGAAATTAAGAATTCGGTGTTAAAAGATATGCATAATGTTCCATATGTCAAACATCTCAGTTACCAGAAAATAATTGGAACAGTAAGAAGCCATCTCTTTTGGCCATGAATGAAGAAGGATGTTGTTGATTACATTGCTAGATGTATAGAATGTCAAAGAGTGAAGGTTGAGCATAGACACCCTGTGGGATTGCTACAACCATTACCAATTCTAGAGAATAAATGGAAAGTGGTAACCATTAATTTTACTACTAAGTCACCCAAGACAACAAGGCAACATGATTCAATAATGGTAGTGGTTGCTAAATTGACAAAGACTGCTCATTTTGTTCTCGTGAAAATGACTCACACAGCAGCTAATATTGCAAAAATTTACATGAGGGAAATTGCTAGGTTGCATGGGATACCTAATACAATTGTTTCAGACAGAGACACAAAGTTTACTTCAAATTTCTGGAGAGGATTATGTTATCATTGAAAAAATCGTTTGCAGCATCGCGCACAATGATTGAAGAAATACATCAATGCCAGCAGCAATTAGTACACCTACAACACAAAAATCCATCAAAAAGGCACAAAACTATACACTTTGTTCAAAAATTAAAGTGTGCAAATTCACCAAAGGAAGCGAGCGCAGAATACGCAGGCTAACACAACCCTCAATGCGCACTGTGTGCAAGATGCACGACTGTCTACGACAAAATTCGTGCACTTCTCATGAAAGGCACATTTATGAATCTTGTCAACCTCTCAACCACTTATAGTTCGACACCCAACACGATTTGACACTCAAATATGAGCGAAATCTAGCTTTGAGGTTGGTCAAGGGCTAGGAAGTGCCCTCAAAGACCCCTTGTTCACACTATGAACTAGTTGTATCTTGCCATGAATGGACACTATAAATATGTGCCATGGGTGTGATAGAAAAATAAGAACTTCAAGGTATCGTTATGCTACAAGAATTCTTCTTGGAGAATCCTCTTTTCTCTTTGAATCATTCAAGCACTATAGCAAGGTCCATTCCACTCACCTCTTGAGAAGATTGGCATTGTATTTCTTCACCATTGTCATTTTCCATTGTATGAAGAGAAGATCTCTCTATTAGGGAACTCATGAGCCCTCAAGGAGGAAGAGGGGATTCATAAGTCTTTGTCTTTCTCTACGGTGTTAGTCTATCAATACAATGATCCATTGGTAGCTATATGATTGTCATTTTTTGTTTTTCATGGTTCTAGTTCTTGCAAGCTTATCTAACATTTATTTCCTTTTGTTTTTTGTTCTATTTACTTGTTTCATGTGTATTTGGTTATCTAATCAACTCACAAACCTGTGTCTTGTTTAGATGACTTAACTAAGCAGGTAAGTGTTGTGTTTTTGCTCACCCATGTGGCAAAACCAACACAATAGATTGGTGACCATACTAGGGATCGGTATCAAATTCCTCCCTATTTAAGTCTTGAGAGCACCTTTTTTTAATTGTTTGGATATGCAGGTACCAAAACTGGCCTAGTCCAACCTTCCAAAGTCAGAATTCAGAGCCAAGGCAAGAGAATTTCACTTGGAAATTTCTTTCCCGACGCGTGACATGAAGTGCACGGCTTTCGAGGCACACAGAAGCGCACTGTGTGCGTGACGACCTTCATAACTATGTGCATTGTGTGCACTCTGCTCCCTCTACGCGCCTATCAAAACTACAGCCCACGCATAAGTTCATTTTTTGCAAATTTTTAGGTTTTTTATGAGTGGTTTCAGGGCCCTTTGCCTTCAAATTTTAATTTTCTGCACTTTGTAAAGAAACCACACTTCACTTAGAGTCCTTTCTCATAAGAAAGGTTAGCTAACATAAGCACATAGGGGTAAAAAGAATCGTTATTCTTCTCTTTGCTTTGTTGCCACATCGATGGCTCATTTGACATTTAAATTTTTGAGTTGAAGTTATTGCTTTTTCAAACACAATCAATTAATTTGGGACTAGAAATCAATTTCAACCCTCAAGTATGCTCTTCCCCCGCACCCAAGTGTGATCTCGGGAACCAAAAAAGGTGGTTGAAAGGAAATTTCATATCCCTTAAAAAATCATTAGGAGAGGACAAAACCCCCCTAGGGTACCTCTTAGTTTTGGAAATCATCTTAAAGATTTTTTAGGGCCCATACATGCCCACATGTTTGCAATATTAGGGTAGTTTTTAAATGCTTTCTTAGTGTAGACAACTCTCTAGAAAAGTTTAAAAGATCAAGTAACGGGCCCACACATGCCCACATGTCTATAATCCTATGATAGTTTTAAAAGCTTTCTTAGTATAGACAACATTCAAGGGAGTTTAAAGAATTTGTAAGGACCCATATGTCCACATTGTTAGTTCTTTAGGGAATTAAATATTCCACAAGGTTCTACCAAAGAAACATAGTAAGCTAGGTAAGGAGATTTGTAAGGACCAAAGGAAGTCTACATGTTGCAATCTCACACTTAACTTATTAAAATATTTTGCACACTTTTCACTTTCTTGCACACAAAGCCACTCATCACACATGTAATTTCTATTAGAATAGTGGAGGTCGAAGTAGGCTTTCTTTTTTAGTACTCACAAAGTACTTCAAAGGAACTCTGAAACATCTGGCTACTTCTTTAGAAATTATCCACACCAAATTAATTCAAACGAGATTGGTCCATGACCCCAATCTCTTAGCCCACCACATCTAAAAATAATTAAGAACGCACTAAATTTTCCTCCATAGGAGGTGCCAAAAGAAATTTTTTAGTCTAGGTAGAATCTCGGGGGTAGGCATCCAAATAACTCCTCGTTATTAGATTCTCACATTTTGAAACAATAGAAGTTGAGAATAGGGATCTTTCAAATCCTTCAAGTCGAGTGTTCTTATACCATAAGGCAGGAAGATACCCATGAAGGGTCGAAGGCCGAGGTCTGGTTGTTCTACGCATCCCTCCTTGAGTCACCCAACTCTTGTGAGGGAATCCAGCGCATGACCCATTTCTTAGGCCGAAAATCTAAATGACGCACTTTGACCGAGGTACTTAGTGGCCAAACATAGTATATCTACCTAGGTGGCGTTTGTGGGCTGCAATCGCACCTTGATCAGATTTTGTGTGGCTATTGGGAAATATCGCCAGTTCTTTTGGGATATGCACCCTCTACCCCTCATTATAACTAATTACTTCAACCTTCACTAGTTCCTCTTTCGGTGGCTTCACACCCCACTATTGAGTTCTATTTGAAGGCTCAATGCTAAATTGAGAGGAAGGACGATAAGTCTTTTAGGACATGATCATTTTTTTTTTTTGTTCCCCCATGCAGACAAAATACACCTATCCACATGCTTGATTATTTACAGTTGATTTATGTATGATTTTCATTTGATTACATGCAATAGTGAGTTATACTATTTTGTGAAGGTCAAACAGCTCTTGTTCATTTATTTCTCTCTTGTCACCATTTGCACACATTCACTTTTATAGTCAGAACCATAGGGGAAGCACAGAATCCCCGTCGTTCTAGACGCTTGCGGAATCTCCTTCCTATTCTAGGAGGAGTCCCTAGCCTCGCCAAATGATCGGCTCAACAATCTCACACCCTAGTGAGTGCTACTATTTTGGGATCATCTTTTCTTGGTTCCACTTTGTCGTGGTCAAATACCCAAGGTCATCTATCTGTTAGTTCTCCTTCACAAGTAGGCGGGGGTCAAACTTCTTCTCAAGGAGGAAGTACAAACCCACCAAATCCCTCTCAAGGGATAGGTCCATTACCTACACACACAATGGTTGGAACTAATCCTTCGCCAAGTTTCCCTATGCCATACTTGGCATCCCTCAACATTCCCGATTTAAGCAAACTCACAAATGATCCCATTTTGCATGACGCCACTTCGCCCAATATGCCTACAAAATTGCCTTCAAATATTCCAAAGTTTGAAGAAAAACGAGGGGAAGATCTCACCAACCATGTTATGACTTTCCACTTATGGTGCTCTTCAAACAACATCATGGATGATTCCATCCACTTGATTTTATTTCAAAGAACTCTCATCGGTTCATCAACCAAATGGTATGTGGACGAAAAATCAGGGTCCCATGTGACTTTTGAATCAATGGAAAAGGCCTTTTTGTCCTTTTTCCAATTACCAGTTCATCATGATACTGGCTTATAACTTCTCTCTGAGTTCAAACAAACCACGACTATCCATATCACCGACCACATCCATGAATGGTGTCTGCAACGTAGTTTGTGTAAAGCAGAAACCACCAAAGAACAACGTCTCGATTGGTTTCTTAAATCACTCGTCTCTTTTATCATCAAAGATGTAGCATCCACATTTCCTTGATCAGAAGAGGAAGCCATCAACAAGGCCCAACAATTCGACCTCATATATGCCTAGTCATGTTACTTGTACATAATATTTCCTGATGCACCAAGACCCATACCATTTGTCCAGGACAAACCTGGGATGTCCCATGTTGCAGATGGGTTGATTGGTTCTATGACACACTACAACCCTTATGACCACCCGCCACCTACTTATGGTGCAAATCAATATGCGCAACCATATGGAGGGATGTCTTATTACCCTCCCCCCACTCACCAACAATCATATCCTTTTGTTCCCCCTCATTCGTTGGGGGGACCCCCACCAATACCCCAGATGCATCTAGTCTCCCACTCAAGTACAGTTCCACCCCTAACCCCCATATATGACCCTAACAATGGTGGAAGTACTTCAACTTCCTATACGCCATATGGATCGTCGCCAAAAAACAATCCATATTTTCTATTTCCTGGTTCTCCCCAGTCGATTGCTCCTCCACCAGGACAACCACATGTCGTCATTAACTTTGTTCAACCCTCTCCCATTCAACAGGCTCATGATTTTGAACAGTTGAATACGGAAAACCTGGATCATCAACCGAATAATGCCAAGAAGAAAGGAAAAAAATGAAACAATAACAAACCAGGACGAGGAGGAAATAACCCCCAACAAAACTGTCCCGCTGGGGGAAACCAGAATCAAGGCAACCAAAACCCCCAAGGGGGGAACAATAACAATCAACCACGACAAGGGAAGAACAATAATCTCATAACTAACTTCCCTTGCACTCTAAGTGGTGAGTATGGACATTATACTCACCATTTCCCCCAAATTGTCGATTACAAATGGATGAAAGCATCCATGAACACACAACACCCTCCGGCACCACCTACCCCCCAACAGGCCCCACAACATTATTTACAACCACCACCTTCAGTTGTTTTGCAAAACCCCATTCCACACCAAGTTGTCATGAATACCCAACAAAAGGTAAACTATGCTCCACTAGAAATGGGCAATATCAAAACCCAGGTCCCACTCAACCGGGGAATCTGGTCGATCGCAATATCCTCCTTACCAGCGAAGAAGAGATTCTTCTGCAAACACACAGTCGTCCATACGGCATGCCTCCTAACTCTACACCAAATACCTCAGAAGAAGTTATCGCTCCAGCGGGACAACCATTGATGATTCCACACACTAACACTTAATCCAACCCCCGTATACCCCGCATATCGTTACGAGGGAATGTACATAACCCTCATGCTAGGGAAGCCCATACTTACAGTTTGCTTGATGACTTAGCACAGCCTCCTACAACCATGTCCGTATTGGAGGTCCTCCAAACCTGTCCATCCCAGCAAAAATATTTGCTTTTCGCCTTGGGGGCAGTCGACCCTGTTGATACTCAGCTAATCACCTTTGATTTGGATAGCGGAGAACCACGCTGTCTCGCCCTGGTAGCTTTTTAGATACCAGTTAAGATCCGAAGCATCACAGTTAATTGGTGCATCATCGATGAAGGTGCATACACATGCATCATGTCCAAAGTAATATGGCAGAAACTCAACTCACCTGAGCTAGTACCATCCACCATCACCCTGAGAGCTTATGACGGTCAACCATCATCCCTTGAAGGGATCTTCCAAAATGTCCCCGTAGAACTTGGGGGAAAAACCATCTTGATTGACATTAAATTTATCGATGCCCCACTTGATTACAATATCGTGTTCAGACGTAGCTACATGTATGCTATGAAGACAGTAGCCACTTTTGTGTTTCGTATGATGATGTTCCCCCATAACGGAAAAATCGTCACCATCGACCAACTTACACATTATGGTCCGGATTATTTTCGGCATGAAATGAGAGTGGAGATATAATAAAGAAATGCACAAAGATATTGCAAATATTCAATAATATAACAGAAATGTATCATAGATGCAACCATAAACACAGAAATACAGTAATACATGATTTCTATTAATCAATGAAATATACAGAGACTGTAAAAAAATACAAAGTGAAAGACTCGCTAGAATGGTGGGAGCTTATCTCTGAGAAGAGATGTGACGGCTACTCGCATTCACAAGAAGATGATTAAAATGAGGCTCTAGAGGCCTTTTTACAATAAACAGGAATGCCAAAAGTCCTAGACATCCAAAAACCTAACCCTAGGAGATGAAGCGCCAAAAGTCATGTGGGCCCCGTTTGGGTAAGTTAGTACATCAACTTTCTGGGGTCGTAACTTTTGCATACAATCTCCGTTTTAGGCGTATGATAGCTCGTTGGAAAGGTGTCGTCGAGGAGATTCATTTTGGGGGCTCAATTATTCCTTTGAATATCATTGAGAACCTTGATCTCGAAAAACCTTCATTTAGGCCCTCAAAATGGCCCCAGAAGTTAAAACCTGCTAAAAATAGTAAATTGCCAAAATTTCCAGAAAACTGTTTTGAGCCAGTCGAAAAAGATGGGTGGCCATCGATATCCACCTGGATCAATCCTCCCTCCTTAGGAAGCAATGGTCTCCATTGCGTTGAGTTCCCAGGGGAGAGGGAAAAGTGTTTGCTGGATCTGCATCTAAGTGAGCTGCTTGTATTGTTGGAGACGTCGCACTGCTTAGTTTGTGGAAGTCTGTCATGAACTTGTTGAAGTTGAGGTTGTTCAACAAGTCGAGCTACATGAGAGGAAGGTGTGCATAAGGAATCTTTACGCTTTGCTGCAACCTTGTCGACCTGCTTATGTTGAATAAAAGGTGCAGGGGGGCAAGACTGTAGTGGTTGCAGTGTCCTTTTGTTCCCCTTTTGAACAGATTGTGAAGAAGCTGAATTTTGCAGTATGAAATACTACCTTGTGACACTTTTTAGGTGGAACAATAGTTGGAACTACCTCTAGTATTCTGTAGAGATGACCCCCCAAAGTAACAATGACACTACGTGGTCGAGACTCATAAATAGCATGGCACTTCCACATATATGGCTGGCCCAAGAGAACATCACAGACATCCAGTGGGGCAACATCACATAATACCTTGTTCTTGAAGGGTTGGATGTCATATGACAATTGAAATTATTGGATGACACGAAGATCTCATCCTTGGCGAAGCCACCCGATGTTGTATGGTTGCGGGTGTGGTGTTGTCGACAATCCCAACTGTTTGACAACCTCTGTTGAGATGAGGTTCTTCTGGCTTCCGCTATCAACAATAAAATGCAGCGGCGTCCCCTTTACCCACATCTATGAATGAAAAAGGCACTCCCCCTCTTCGGGATCTATTGGTTCTTCTGGTTGAATTGATGTGGTTGCGACAATAACAGTGAAGTCTGCGTCAATGATCTGTCCTTTACCAATGTTTTCGGAATCGGATTCTGAATCAAGGTTCGGCTCCTTGTCTTTGATCTCGGACACCAATGACTGTTTTGAGCGACATTCATCGGTGTTGTGCCAGGGGCTTTTGTGGAAATCACACCATTTTCCGGTGTCCTTCTTTGTCTTCCCGTGACCCTTCTTTTCCTATGTCTTAGATTGGTTTTCAAGAGACTGTTTGTTAGGGTTGTCTTTGTCATACTTTGGTTGTTGTGGATTTACAGATCCGAAATCCCATTTTTTCTGGTGCTTAAATTTCTTTTTGATTTTAACAACATATCGATAAGCAGCACCGAGTGATGAGATGTCCAAAAAAAACCATTTCATTCTGGATGTATCTGTGTAGAGCCCCACGGTATTTCAGAACCAAATGTCGCTCGGAGTCTTTGATACCTAGCTTGGTGCGCAAGGTATGGAAGGTATTGGTGAACTCTGGAACTGCTTGGCCCCTCTCTTGTCGCAGTGTGGTCCATCTCATGTACTGGTCCTCATAGTTTCCAAGAGGGTAATATTGTTCCTTTAACGCATCCACAAAAAAATCCCAAGTGAGATCGACCTCGTATATTCTAGACTCCTCTATGGAACTTTGCTCCCAGTAAGTTTCCCACCAATTTTTGACATGAGGGAGAGATTTAAGGAGTGCGAAGGTGATCTTTTCTTTGTCGGAAAAATTGTGAACAGAGAAATAACCTTCTAGCAGAGTTAACCATTTTTCTAGGGCTTCTACATCTATCTGTCCTTCAAATACAGGAATATCAAAACTAACTTGTACCTTGAAAGGCGAGGTGCCTCCAAAGTGGTCACTTGATGAAGATGCGCTTGCTGTTATCGGCAGGAGTTGAAGGATGTGAGAAAAATTCTCCATCGTTTCGTCCCTCTGTCGCGTGAGAGCTTGCTCAAGTAACAGATTGATAGGATCGTCTGCTCCGTCATTTTTCTTTTCTTCCGCCATTGAGGGTTTCTTGGGTGTGCAAGAGCAATTGTCTTCAAGAGAGACTAGCTCGAGACCCAACTTTCTATACTCGAACCTCGTTGGGGACATGCATTGAAAAAACGATCAAGAGCAACCTGCTCTAATACCACTGGTCTGGATTATTTTCGGCATAAAATGAGAGCGGAGATATAATAAATAAATGCACAGAGATATTGCAGATTTTCAATAATATAACAGAAATGTATAAGAGATGCAACCATAAACATAGATATACAGTAATACACGATTTCTATTAATCAAAGAAATGTACAGAGACTGTAAAAAAATACAGAGTGAAAGACTTGCTAGAATGGTGGTCGCTTATCTCTGAGAAGAGATGTGACGACTACTCGCATTCACAAGAAGATGATTACAATGAGGATCTAGAGGCCTTTTTACAATAAACAGGAATGCCAAAATTCCTAGACATCCAAAAACCTAACCCTAGGAGATGAAGAGCCAAAAGTCATGTGGGCCCCGTTTGGGTAAGTTAGTACATCAACTTCCCAGGGTCGTGACTTTTGCATACGATCTCCGTTTTAGGCATATGATAGCTCGTTGGAAAGGTATCATCGAGGAGATTCATTTTGGGGGCTCAATCATGCCTTCAAATATCATTGAGAACCTCAATCTCGAAAAACCTTCATTTAGGCCCTCAAAATGGCCCCAAAAGTTAAAACCTGCTAAAAATAGTAAATTGCCAAAATTGTCAGAAAACTGTTTTGAGCCAGTTGAAAAAGGTGGGTGGCCACTGATATCCACTTGGATCACATTAAAATCCTAATCATTATGTCAACATTGATAACATCCTCCCTCTTGTCCATGCTAGCTCGGACGCTTTTCCATTGGTCGACATTGGCCCTGGAATATTCAAAGACCCATCCTTGTTAGGAGCTTATCATGGACCACCACCTCTCCTCAACCCATCTACTTTAGCACAAGTGTCTGTGGTTTCCTCTAACGGAATAGATATCGGAGACAATACTCCTCTCACTGAGGCCCCTCCCCACATCGAAGTTCCACCAGTCGAAGAACTATTACCTTAGGAGTTCCCTGAGAACACCACTGCACAACTTGTCCCGGATTTCCTCCCCCTACAAGGGAAAATCCCGGTTTGGGAGACAGTCTCCCAAGCCGTTACCCAAATTCATTTTTTTTACCCCCCACCTGGAGTCCAATCATTTTAGCTAGTTTTTACCCTCACCCTTCCTAACATGGTTCTCGCCATCCTTGTATGGTATCTCCATCCACCCTCTATGGTCTCTGCACCATCTCTCCCTCCTCGGACAAAAGGATTATCGATGCAGATTCAAATACAAGCCCCTACCACACCACTCCCACCCCTAACTAGCGGCACCACCCCCACTATTGAGGGCAGACGGAGGAAGAATGAGCCCATAGCTCCACCCCCTCCACGAGCTCAACCTCCTTGCGCACTATGCAAAAGAGAAGGACACCCCACTAACATATGTCCTACTCTTCCCAAGTTACGCAATCTTATCCATCTCCCTAGAGTAACCCTATTTCTTTCCACTCCACCAAGTACATCCACCACTACTATGGAGTCCTCCACCACACGCAAGAAATGGTTACAAACCAATTTCGCTTGTGCCATATGCTCAGAATTTGTCCATTACACTCATCATTGCCCAACTCTACCTCAATTCCCTCAAATATTAGCCACAATACACCACACATATCAGCTAGAGCCCTCTCAGTCACTCCCCACGGAGCTCACATTACTGACATTCATTATATTTTGTCGTCGGTCCCTGAGCGAACGAGGTACCATCCACAATATCATGACATTCAGTTTATGTCAAGTGAGCCATCACACCCCGTACATGATATCCCTTCTATGTCCTTGCCCCATGAGGACAATGACACTGCCCCATTGACGGTTCCCCCTGCCATCTCCCAGGATCCTCTATATTCTCGCAGGTTCCACTGCGATGAAGATATCTTGGTAGAACTGAATACCCTTGATTTCCCTTGGAATGTGCTCCATCATCGAGCACTTTTGCTCGCATAAAAGGTCTTTCACCTTCCTGATCAAGCCTTCATGTACACAATCGAAACTAAGGATTTTATTCCTCTGGGGCATGTTGACTGGTTCAAGAACCCTATTCCTGCCCTTGATGCTTTTGAAGAAGGAAACATGGCCAACATCTCCCCCACAGTCAAAATTGAGATTTCCATTAAACCAAGCATTGTAGAAGAGATCACCATTAGTACCACATGCTCCCCTAAAGAAATCATTGCTTACAAAGCTCTCTTTCAGGGATACCAAGATATTTTTGCTTGGTCATATATGAAGATGCATGGCCTTGATCCTTCTATAGTCAAACATCGAATCGACACATGGGCAAATGTCACCCATGTTCGTCAAAAGAAACGCCCCCTACACCCATCCAAAGTTGCGGCTATCAAAGTTGAAATTGAAAAAATACGCATTGTTGGGTTCATTTACCCCATTATGTACACTTCTTGGGTCTCCAACCCCGTCCATGTTAACAAAAAACAAGGAACTATTTGTGTCTGCACAGACTTTCATGACCTCAACCATGCTTGTCCCAAAGACAACCTCCCAACCACTTTTATCGACCAAATAATTGATGAATGTGTCAGCCACGAGGCACTTTCCTTTATGGATGGCTTCTCCGACTACAATCAAATTCAAATCCACCCGGCAAATCAGTACAAAACTGCTTTTACAACCCCTTGGGGTACCTTTACTTATCGCGTCATGCCCTTTAGACTAAAAAAATCCAGTGGTACTTTCCAACGGGCCATGACCTACATTTTTCACGATCTTGTTCACATCATCCTTGCTTATTTGGACGACCTCACTACTCGATCCAAAAGGCGAACCCATCAATAAGATGATTTACGCATTATTTTCCAACGATGTCACCAATATAATATCCGCTTGAACCCCCTCAAGTATGTCTACTGCGTCACTGTCGGGTGCCTCCTTGGGTTCATTGTCTCCCAACATGGCATCACTGTGGACCCCCTCAAGGTCCAAGCTATCACAGAAATTCCACCACCTAGGACTTTATGCCAACTGCAGAGCCTACATGGCAAAGCCAAATTTTTACATTGCTTTGTCACAGACTACACCACTTGTGCACACGATTTTCTCCACCTATTGTGTCATGATATCCCATTTTGATGGGACGAACATGCTTAAGAAACTTTTGATGATTTAAAAGTCACCCTATCCAATGCCCTTTTGATTAGTCCCCCAGACTATGACTGCGATTACATCCTCTACTTATCAGCCTTCGTTGTGTCAGTCACAAGAGGCCTCATCCAATTAGGAAATGATGGGCGTGAACATGTGATTTACTACATTAATAAAAACTTTTCAAGACCACCCTTGAAATATAATGATGACGAAAAGCTCGCGTTAGCAGTTGTCCTCGCAGTCCAAAAACTACGGCATTACATTTTGCTTCAGACGACCAAGGTCATAGCAAATTCTAACCCCATGTAGTACTTGCTCGATCGACGGCAGATCAATGACAAATTTTCCCAATGGATCGTTATCCTCTAGGAATACGATCTAGATTTCTCTACTCCCAAAAGAAAGAAATCTCTTGTCCTAGCTGAACTCATTATGAAATTTCCCTCAGACACCAAAGTGTCTCAAATCAATGAGGATTTTCCCGACGAACACCTCTTCTTCATCCCCTCAAACGATCCCCGTTACGACGACCTTCTCATCTTCCTTCGTACACAAAAGTTTGGGTCTCACTTCTTTAGAGATGATCATCGATGCATTCGCCACCAACCCCCCCGATACCTCCTTATCAGAGATGTTATGTACCGACGTGGGGTCGACACCATCCTTCGACGATGTCTTACCATGGATGAGGTCGATAGAGTCTTGAATGATTTCCACAGTGGTGCTTGCGGTGTTCACCTCTCGGGTATGTCCACCGCCCAAAAAATCATTCGAGAAGGGTACTTATGGACCACTTTGTTTCATGATTTTATCCATGCTATCAAGTGATGCGATAAATGCCAACTTTATGCAAACAAAGCATGAGCTCCACCGACTCTTCTACACCTAGTCATCACAGTCGTCCCCTTTTGCAAATGGCACAGCGATTTCATGACTTGTAATCCTCCATCCAATAATGGACATAAGTACATCGTGGTGGCAGTAGATTATTTTACCAAATGGGCTGAATCCATGCCCACATTTAACAACATTGTTGACACAACAATGCGTTTTTTCTTCAACCATGTCATTATCCTGTTCGAAGTCCCAGAACAATTAGTTTCTGACCATGGTAAACAATTTGAGAACAAGATCTTTGTAGAACTCTCCTCAAAATTAGGCTTCACCCATGATTTTTCCTTCCCATACTACCCTCAGTCCAACAGAGAGGTTGAAGCTATCAATAAAGTCCTCAAAACCATGCTACAACGCACCATCAACAAACATAAGACCAACTAGCATCATATGTTGTTTTCCGCTTTATGGGCTTATCGCACGGCAGTCAAAACTGCCACTGGTTTTACACCGTTCCACCTCGTCCATGGGATTGAATCCACCCTCCCTATCAAGTGTGAAATCCCAACATTACGCACTACCATAGAGTTCTTACCTGAGACTGCTCCAATGGAGCAGTGCCTGCTAACCTTAGAATCACTTGATGAAGACCGACGATCTTCATTACAACACAACGAGGCAACTAAAAAACGGTCCAAAGGCACCTTTGACTGCCATGTCAACCTTCTCTCATTCAACGAAGGTGATCTCGTGTTAGCCTATGATATCGCTCATGACACTCTCGACCATGGGAAATTCAAGTCATTATGGCATGACCCCTTCATCATCCAACATTGCCTCACTAAAGGCGCCTACATCTTAGCCTCTCCAGAAGGCTATCCTCTCAAAGAACCCATCAACGGGTTGTACTTAAAGAAATTTTATGCCTAAGCATAGCCCCACTACCTTAGGCTTCTCTTTGTACACATTTGTAGAGTTTTTAGTCTTCTTTACTTCCACCACTCCTCATGTATGATCTATCACCCATATTATTGATAGATGCATCATCCACCATCCTACCACATTAGTTACGCTAACGGTGCCAGCCGTTGGACCCAGAATCTTGCTTCGTCCACTTGGGCCCTCTATACCCCCTCACATATAATACTCCATTCCAGTGAAATATGCTTAGGCTCGACCACCAATAACCAAGCCGAATATGCCATCATCATTGGTCTCCTCCCTGAGGCCAATCTTTGCCACCTTGGCATTCTATTATATTCCCATCTTGTCGTCCTGCAACTCAACAACGTCTATTATGTTCGCGATCCTTGCCTCTTTCACAAATACCTGCAAGTTAGACTCCTATCTTGCAACTTTGATTCCATCACATTTACACAAATTCAAGGAAACCTCAATCAAGTAGCAGATCACATGGATAACGTAGTATTAGAATGGAATTTATCACATTAGAAACATCATATACACATCATCATACATTTGTCAACCACATAGCAATAGACATCATACATCATAAAACAAAAAACATAAAGACACGCATGATCAATGTATCCATCATATATATCATCAAGGTCATAAAATGTTTTACAAAAAATACATATACAATTGCACGTAGGCTCATGAGTCCCATCACCCCTATGAATACAAAAACTGGTTATCCACTACCCTATACAAAATTGGGCTCCCAAACTCATACATACAAAAATCGACACTTAAGGTGCCCCTAGAGCTCCCCCCTTAGGTCCTCTGTCAGCCAGAGGTGCCCCACCAGCTGGGGACCTCCAGCTCTAGGAGGCAGTCGACCAGTCATCGTTGCCCCTGCCACTGTTTTTCTGGGGATCAACGTCCACCACTCTATCAATACTCTCACACATTGGTCCAGGACCTCATCGTCCTAGATGTGGGTACATATACCCTCACAAACACCTTGAAGGACTCACTCAAATTGTTGGTGAAGATCCTCTAGTGTGGCCTCAACATCTCCCTGTGGCTCATGGATGGTCCTGCACCAGCGTCATCTCGTCGGTGCCTCTACCCAACCCTTAACTCTGCGGGATCCTATCGAGTCGTCTCTCGTCGAGCCAGGTCCTAGACGACCTCTGCCTCTTGCCCCCGGGGTCCAACATCTGCAAAACAACACCGATATAATGTCAGCATCCATATACATGTCTAATAAATGTTATCTACCAAAATCAACATAAACAGATACAACACGTACCTCTCTGGTCCCAGTCCTCCCCAGGAGGTAGTACCATGTCTGGATCCTGCCTGTAGTCCATACCCGCGTATGGATATTGTAGAATCACCTATGGCATATGATGCCACACTCGAGCCACCATGGCCATGAAGTAGTGGCCACTCTCCCCTCCTCCATGTCAGGCCAACACATGTGCCCATCGCATCAATCGTAGCTCTCATCGCGACGCTGGCTCTAAAAGAATCCATGGGTGCAATAGAGGCAGCCTCTCCAAAAACCAGACCACCAACATAGACCCAAATGCAAAGTCATTGAAGTAGGCACATCAACATTGGTTCAGTTGCGTCATCATCCCGTTGTTCATCAGCACACCCCATGCAAAAAGGTCCCCCTCTAAGACCTCCTCCACCACCCTCAGCTAACCACCAGTAGTCCGTTGAGTGCCCAAGGATGTATAGATCCTCACCACCATGATTGCGATGCACTCGATCAATAAGTCATCGATGGCCTCAATCCATACGACTGAACCCGACATAGGGTTCGGCCCGGTACAATGTCGTGCCGCCATGGTCTCCACCCTATCCTCCTCTGGCAGATGGGGATCAACAGCTAGTGCCCTCCCACGCAATGGGAGTCCTATAAAAAAATACACGTCCTCTGTCATAGAGAACATCAACTACTCCCCCCTCACTACAAAGCACTGCAGATCAGTGCTCCACATCCTGATCAAAAACTGGAGCAGGAACTCATGTGACCATATCAGGGGGCAGTAAAAAAACTTAAGCAACCTGTAGGTTGCCAAGTGTCTACGTACACCAAGCTGCTCCCTCATAGCCTCTCTCAGTCGGTCCCAATCCCGCTCTCGCCAGTGGACCGACATCGTGCTCTAGACTCTAATGATCACCTGCATCCACCCAGGAGCACTCAATCAGCCACGTCATACATAAAAAATCATAAAATCAAAAAGTCATACACCCCTTAGCCTGCCCACATAGTGCAACTTTCCCACATACAGTTGCGCACATGTGTGCGACTGTTCTCTGTACAGTTGCGCACTCATGCGTACATGTCTCACCGAAAACCATGCATGAGTGCGCAACTATCACTCATACAGGCATGCACCCTATGCGCGTATGTCTGTCCTACTCATGCACCCACATGTGCGGCTGCCTCAGGCACAACCACACATTATGTGTCAGTTTCCTCACCACAATGCACAATTGTTAGGAAAAAACCCGCACATAATGTGCGGGAAACTGAGTTATACCCGCGCACACATGCGCGAGTATTCTCGCTTTTGTCACGCACTTGTGGGCCCCTACCCTTAAAAACCCTTGTACGACCCTCCGTACATCCCCTACCTACAATCTATAAACTTCACAAAATGAAGGACATAGGACCACTAACATGTCTCTCTTCTCTCCTGGATTGGTAGCCTCACACATCCGTAATCTCGAAATCTCCTAACAACTCTCTCATCGGATCAACAATAGTGTTAGGTACAAATGAGGTGGAATTTCTAGCCCACCATCCATATATATAGACCTTTTTGCCCAACTTCCACACTCTGTTACAGGAGCTCAGACCCTCTGTTTTCCAATCCGTTCTCAGCCACAAGATCATGATCCTGCCATCAACACATTCACATTCCCCTGGTTATCCTCTGCACTTTTCCCCGCATGAGCATTTTTCTCACGCCACGTTAAGGTATGCATGATCACTTTCAGTTTTAATCAAATAGTTGTTATATGTTCTTTATCATCATATATTTTTCACGTGGGGTATTTGGTTTTTTGTGTGTAGGTACTTGTTCAACAAGCTTACAGCCCCCAGTACATGTTCGAAACTGGCATGTATTTACTCTCTCTGTAAACAATTGCATATCCCAATCACACCCTCTGACATTTTCCTTTGGGGTCCCTACACCCGGCTCTGCAGTACCTTTACCTTTGCCACATTTTGGTATTGTTAACCGGTAGCACTCTCACCCACATGAGTTGTCCCATTCATAGCTCCCCTTGGAAACTTGACACTAATGTTGTTTTTCACCCCCTAGGATTGGGAGTCTCGGTAGTTTTTGCACTTCCAAGAATGAACCCCATACTTCTTCTTATCATATTTCTAACCTTTCTAATGGACTCCTCAGGTCATATTATACTACACTTGGTTCTATTGACTGCACCCCTACAGTTCCATTAACCCTCCATCTCATCCACCATAAGTTTTCCCATCTGCAGATTGTCCTCCATTTCATCAAACCAATACAAAAACCCACCAATGGGGCCCCCGCCCTCCACTAGTTCTCTTTCACAAACTTTTGCCCTAAACAGGCCAAGCCATCTTTCACTGGGGCACATCTTTTTGTATCTGTAAACTCAACCCAAATTATTCTTTATTTCATTTGGTAATTGTATAAAGCCTTTGTTTTCATCATATACATAGATTTTTTCGTCATCATCCCTAATGACCTTTTTTTACCTGGCAAAGCAACCCATGTCGCCCTTGGTTGGGGCATCCACCCTTTTTTTTTCCATATCGACATCATTAAAAAAACTTGAGTATCCCAAATCCATGTGCCCACGATCTCTGAGTTTTCCCACTTTGTTAGCCTCCAGCATAGTTTAACCCCATATCTAGTCATCCCCCTAATGCTAGATCATGTTTTATGGTTGTTGCCAAATCATCCCTCAACACCCCAACCAAGGGCAGTCTTGAGTCCCACAACATCTTGACTTCATTCATGTTACTCGTCGATACTCGATATCATCTATTACTCAGTGGATTTCAATAAGCCCTTAGCTTCTTGGCATCACGTCTCCCTTCATGTTGACATCAACACAGTTTCAAGAAGGGCAACGATATCTTGACTCTCATTACCTTTTCAATGAGGAGTCTCGGACGTCACAGGGAGAATCATCATTACTTTCTGATTTTGTTGACCCCCATAACATTTGACTTTAGCAAACTCTCATGTTACGGTGGATCTTACTATGCGACCATTGTATTTGTTCCATACCAACCGAAGACCTCTGAAGTCGATAGGCCATCAATGCCTACGAGTCATCAACACTTCTTACAGTCATCCATTACTCGCTTCATATCTAGTTCACCAGTCAAAACTGTCATCTGTCGTTATCAACCACCCTCGAGGGTGTTGCAGCTATCTACATCATCATACATTTTCAATTACAGTCCCACATTTTGGTTTCATGACACGAGCATGGGGCATGCCCGCCTCATTTGTATACAAATTTTATTTTTTTCTCTCCTAGAGAAAGGTTTGGTTCCCACCGTTTTCCCTCTCCCTCCGACAAATTTCTCTTGCAGTTCCTCTATTCACTCTTCCTTACAATGGCACTCTCAAAAAAAGAAACATTGATTTATTTCGGCTATACGTATGCTCCTAACCTCACACATCAGGGGGAATATGTTATCACTGAAAAATCCTCCGCAACATCGCACACAATGATTGAAGAAAGACATCAATGCCAACAACAACTAGTACACCTACAACACCAAAATCCATCAAAAGGGAACAAAACTATACACTTGGTTCAAAAATTAAAGTGCGCAAATTCACCAAAGGAAGCGCGTGCATAATGCGCAGACTAACACAGCCCTCAACACGCACTGTGCGCAATATGCGCGACTATCTACGAGAAAATCCGCACACTTCTCATGAACAACACATTTATGAATCTTGTCGACCTCTCAACCACTTCTAGTCCGACCCCCAACATGATTTGACACTCAAATTTGAGCGAAATCTAGCTTAGAGGTTGATCAAGGGCTAGGAAGTGCCCTAAAAGGTTCCTTGTTCACACTATGAACTAGTTGTATCTTGCCATGAATGGACACTATAAATATGTGCCATGGGTGTGCTAGAAAAATAAGAACTTCAAGGTATTGCTATGATGAAAGAATTCTTCTTGGAGAATCCTCCTTTCTCTTTGAATCATTCAAGCACTATAGCAAGGGCCATTCCACTCACCTCTTGAGAGGATTGGCATTGTATTTCTTCACCATTGTCATTTTCCATTGTATGAAGAGAAGAGATCTCTATTAGGGAACTCAAGAGCCCTCCCAAGGAGGAAGAGGGGATTCATAAGTCCCTACCTTTCTCTACGGTGTTAGCTTATCAATACATTGATCCATTGGTGGTTATATTATTGTCATTTTTTGTTTTTCATGGTTCTAGTTATTGCAAGCTTCTCTAACATCTATTTCCTTCTTCTTTTTTATATCTATTTACTTGTTTCATGTGTATTTGGTTATCTAATCAACTCGCAAACCTCTGTCTTGTTTAGTTGACTTAACTAAGCAGGTAAGTGTTGTGTTTTTGCTCACCCATGTGGAAAAACCAACACAACAAATTATTTAAAGGATTTGGTACAAATATGAACTTTAGCACAACATACCATCCACAGTCGAATGGGCAGACAGAGAGAGTCAACCAAATAATTGAGGACATGTTGAGAATGTATGTGATGGATAAATCATCTAAGTGGGGAGATTACTTGAATTTGGTTGAGTTTTACCATAATAATGGGTATCAAGCTTCATTGAAGATGAACCCATTTGAAGCTTTGTATGGTAGAAAATGCAATACTCCAGTGAGTTGGGACAACCCAACAGACAAAGTAGTACTTTGGGAAATAATTGCTCAAGGATATGGAAGACCAAATGGTTAAAATTATGCAGAATTTGAAGGCGGCACAAGATACATAGAAACGTTATGCAGATAAGATCATGACAACTAGAGAATTTAAAGTGCTAGAGCATGTGTTTTTGAAAGTGAAGCAAAAGACGAGCTCATTAAAGTTGGGCAGTTGTACAAATCTAGCAGCCAGATTCTGTGGTCCATTTGAGATATTGGAAAGAATAGGGCTAGTTGCATACATGCTTGCATTGCATGCTTCCATGAATGTGCATAATGTATTTCATGTCCCTTTGCTAAAAAAGTATATAAATGATCCTAACCATGTTATTGATTGGAATTTGATCCAGGTGGAGCTAGAAGAAGACTTTAAGGTCCAGTCGGGGCACATATTGGACAGAAAAGTCAAAATGCTTCGGAATTGAATCATAGAACTGGTAAAAGTTCAGTGGACCTACTACAGTCCTGAAGATGCTACTTGGGAGCATGAAGATGTTGTGCGAGCATAGTACTTGCGACTATTTGAAGAGTTTTGAAATCTTGATTTATGTTTTGTATGTGCACTAAGGACAGTGCCAAAATAAGGGGGAGGGGAATGAAATATCGTGGTTTTCAATTCCCATATTAATAATGTATTTTGTTATATTATGAAAGGCCAAAGTGTCCTGACAATTAAAAGAGGTCGGAGTGCCTAGGAAATGTAATGTTGTGATCATTATTAATAATAAAATACATCATTGGTTGCTAGACGGACAAGGACAAGAGTTATAGGGGGCTATGATTCCACGAGAGATGGGTGGATAAAGGGGCTAAGTCTTTTATTATTATTTTATTTACCCATATTTGTTTTAATTGAGAGAATTGGTTACATGAGCTTCTTGGGGAAGGTCATGTGGTTCTTGGTTTCCAAGTAAGTATATAAACCCATCTTGTGGGTTGTTTGGGGGTTCTTCTCCATTCACTATTTCACACTTTCATTCATCATTGCTCATTCATTGTTGCTCACTCATTCTTGTTCTTAGATTGAGACATGGGGGAGAATCGTTGAGGAATAAGCCATTGTTTGTTGGCTATAGTAATGACTAGTATATTCCAACTATGAATCAATGCCTACATGCCCGAGATGCATCGACATGTGTTAAGTTTGTTCACATATGCGAATCCTGAGAGTCCCAACATGGATATTCTTGTCTAGATGCACTGGAGCCTTGGAAAGAAGAGGACAACCTAAGGGACTATGTGGCAGTGAAAGGGGTTCATTGTCTTTGGGTGGTGCAGGCTGGAGATAAGAGAGTCTATGTACTTTGGATTGTTGTGAGTTGAGAAACTAGTGAGAGCTTAAGTGTTTGGGTGGTGCGGGCTGAAGATAAGAGAGTCTATGTACTTTGGATTGTTGTGAGTTGAGAAACTAGTAAGAGCTTAAGTGTTGATTGGTTTGGGAAGCTGAGTGTCGTCGTAGAACTCGTCCTTGTAGATTCATAGCCTTGGCTCGGGGGTGGCATTGTTGTTGATACTTGGAACAATAGTGCCTATGGTTGGGTGGAATGTCCTTGGTCTGCAACCAGTTGTTGATTGAATTTGTTCAAGATAAGTGCTCTCTGTCATGGTTTCCTTTGCTTGTATATTTATTTATGTTGTGTATTAATTATTATCTCTGATATTCATATTTTTAATATGCATACTTGTTAGTTATTGTTGTGCATGGAATGTTTAAACATTCTTTTATGTTGTAGAATGAATCTTGGTTATTGCATGAGTTGTCATCATGTTTCTTTCATGCTTTTCTATTAATTAAATGTTATTAGAATTCAGAATTGGTTTTGAAGTGAGTTTTGAGGTAGCGTGGCCAGATTGTGGGTGGTTGGGTACGTTACAAGTGCCCTTTCCCAATAAAGTATCCACACATGCATCATCTAGCTTAATTACAGATATTATGCTCTTGGCTAGATCTGGAATATGCAAAAATCCAGGGAGAGTTCAAATCCTTCCATCTTTCAGCAACAACTTAACCCTTCCACGTCCTATGATTTTGGCTGTCGATTAATCTTCTAGGAAGACATCACTACCATCGTACTTTTCATATTCACTAAACCACTCGTTGTGAGGAGTCATATGAAATGATGCATCTGAGTCGATCAACCATACACCACGATCTACATGTATACTTGTAGATGCCAGGTAAATATCACCTCCTTCTTTTGTGGAGGTTTTCGCATCTATGGAAGAGGTATCATCAGATCCCTTTGCTTTATCATCTTTCTTAATCCTACGATCTTTCTTATAATTCCCAACTTTGCCACATTTCCATCATTTCCTTAAAGATTTTCCTAGGGATTTAGATCTTCCTTTAGATTTAGACCCCCCCCCCCTCGAAGACTTATTTGTATTCCTATCTCGGGGATGACCTCGTACAAATAAAGCTTATGTGTTATAACTATCCATGCCTTTTTGCCTCATCTCTTTTGATAACAAGGATGCAACTACATCCTCATACTTCAATGCAGATTGTGTGGTACTACCAATTGCTACAACGAGATTATCCCAAGAGTCTAGCAAACAACATAACAAAGTAATACATCGATCTTCTTCTAAAAGCGTAATATTAACGGAGACAAGTTGACTTACCAAAGTATTGAAGGAATTTATGTGCTTTGTCACATAATCTCCATCTTCCATCCTAATATAATACATTTCTTTCAAAGAAACAACTTGTTTACTAGGGACTTTGACTGATACAAATTCCCCAATTTTTCCCATAGTTCCTTGGTTGTAGATTATCCCTACACATTCAGTAACACTGAAACTGCCAGGCAGAGTCGAATTGTAGTCCTTGCTATTCTATCCAACTTCTCCCAATCTTCTTTCAACGTACCAGTAGATCGAGTACTAGTAGTTTGTATACCAGTAGATTGTGTACCATTAGGTAGTGTACTAGAAGATTGTGTACCAGGATCCACAACAATCCATTATTCTTTGTCTACAAGAAGGTCCTCCATCTTGCTCTTCCATAGCTCAAAGTTTTGACCTTTGAACTTTTGAATCTCGATTTGATAACTTCTCGCTATTCTCTTTTAACAAATGAATCACCACTACAATGCTCCCACTAAACCCAGGTTTATCATAGACCTAAGATAAGCTTGATATATCAAGACCGACCCAAACCCTCGGTAACAAAGGCATCCCCCTGAAGCCAAAAATGTGCTCTAACACCACATGTAATTTTTAAACCTGTGAAGTAAGCAATGCATACAAATTCTTAAGCAAACCATAAATTAATCATTGGCTCATACACATAGTACACATAAATTTATGTTGGAAACCCTTAACCAGGAGAAAGCAATGTTCCTTGGTGTCGCACCTCTCAACTATTCATTGTAAATTAATTTCACCATTCATAATACAATATATACAATAGTTTAGGTATTTCACAGCTACCAAAACCCTGATCCCTTGATCTGGGATTAATTTAGAAAACCGCTAAAAATAGCGAAAAAAACGTTGAAATAGCAAAAACTGCCAAAAAAACAATTTGGGGCATTGCCTCGAACACTTCGCATAACCACGAGGGGCAATCTTAGCCCCCCTGGGACCCTCCCCCCCGGGAAATACCCGACCCACACACCCATAAAGAGTGACAAGTGATGGGATTTTCAAACGCAGTCATCAAATCTAACACACCCCCACACACACATGCAAAGAATATAACACCAACCCAACATAAATCTTATTTTCTATTCGATTATCCATAGTAATGTTTGTCAGTTTCGTATTAGATTACACCCAATCTCCAATATTGGTTTACTCCATTTAAACATAATGTAAAAAAAAATGAAATTGGGTACAAGTCCCAAGTAAATTTGGAAAAATGGATGTCCCTAAAACTTGTCATTTAAGTTAAAAGAAGTTCAATTTATCATTATAGTTGTGATAGGCATACCTTTATTCATTACAGAACTATTACAATTAATTGTAGTTAGATTACCATAAGAGTAGGCAACATATCTAAGCTTGAAAGTATTGTTTTGGCTAATATGTCGTGACTAAGTATTCATTTCATTCAAGTATCCCAAAACTTTCACAGGACTTGACTTGGAGTATTCATTCCGTTCAAGTCTCCCCCGACTTGCACACGATCCCAACCACATGGAGCATTATACTTATATAAGCAAGGTGACCCACTTACACAAGTGAGATGATCCATGAAGAGTAAACACATGTAAAGGGGATTACACCTCAATGAAGGAATGAAACACCCCATTTCACCATGAAACCAAAATCCCATAGACAAAATTTAGATATATTATCTTACTTTTAAGTTTTATGTTATCTCTGCCCATATTTTAATGGTGCAGGATAATTGACCTCAAAAACACCCTATTTCCACAAAAACTCCAACCCTAGTAAAGTTCCAATATGATTCAAGTTCCTTTCATAGGGGATTTTGTTGCAAGGGTTTTGAGCAAATTCTAAATCAACCCAAAACATCAGATTTATTCTAAAATATTTTGGGTTTGTGAAAATTTTACCCCTTGTGTTTCATTGTATTTTATTTTCCAATCCATTTTGAGTACTCCTTATCAAGATCCTATTTCAATTGATCATTCTATGTCATAGCAATCTAACATGTTGCACTCAAAATTTGGTCCCCATCCTAAGGTTTGTAAAATTAACCTTGTACAATGATGTAATCAGTGCCCATACCAACTTCCCAATTCGCAGGGTCAAAGCAAAGTGAGACTGAAATCTAATGCTCACAACTTTAGTGTCATAAAATCAAATTAAGCCCATAACGTGAAGCAAATTGTATTGCAAATAAAAATCCCAACAAACCAAAGTGGGAATGAAGTCCATTGGTCACAACTTTAATGTCATAAAACCAAATTATGCCCATTAAGTGAAGCACACTATATTGCAAATAAAAATTCATTAAGAGAAGATGTTCATTTTATATAGACAAGATGATCCTATTAGATAAATGAAATGACTTGTAAAAAAATTAAACTTTTGCGCAGAGTAAAACATTCACATTTTATCATTGGGCCAAAGTCTAGTTGACAAAAATTAGGGATATTACTTTTACTTATTTGCAATTCTCATGGTTTTTTTTTTTGTTATTTTGTTTTTTTTTGCATAAAATGTGATTAACTCTCTTTTCATTGTAATGTTTTCAAGGATATAATTCAAAATTTAAAAATATAGAATATTGACCTAATTAGTTTATGAAGGTGCACATACTCTCTTAGGAAGAAACAAATATTCTTAACCATTAGGCATAATCAAGTTTTATATATATATATATATATATATATAATTTGAAATGTTCTTGAAAAGAGAGGATAATTTACACTCAAAAGCACCATATTTCCGACAAAAGAATTTCACAATCCATAAAAAATCCACTCCCAACATAATGCCAGTACGATCCTAGTTTCATTTATGGCAAAATTTTGTTATAGTTGTTTTAAGAAATTCTAAATCGACCCAATACCTCATATTTTTCTTAAATACTTTGGATCAATTAAAATTTACCCTCGATGTTTCACTAGATTTTATTCCAATCCATTTTAGTGCTCCTTATCAAGCTCCTATTTCAGCAGGCCATCTTCTTAATGTCATAGTAATCTAACTTATTGTTGTAACATCCCCATTATAATCCCCAATTTATTAATACTTAATGTAGATACTGTTGGGTATGTGTTATATTCTTTGCATGTGTGTGTGTGGGCGTGTCAGATATGACAATTGCGTCTGACGATCCCTCGTAGTAGTGCTTTGTTTGTGTCGTGTGTGTCGGGTGCTTTCCTAGGGGGGTCCCAAGGGGGGAAGGTATGCCCCCCTGGTTACGCACAGTGCCACAATTTTTTTTTTGGGTGGTTTTTGCTATTTTTAGCGGTTTACTAAAAATAATCTCGATTTTAGGGATTAGGGTTTTGGTATCTACGGAATACCTAAAAACATTGTATATATTGTATAGTGAATGGTGAAATTCAACATAATGAATATAAGAAAGGTTTTCCCGGTTGAGGGTTTCTGGTATAAAATCTTTGTGTACTCTGTGTATGAGCCATTGATTAAATTTTGTTTTGCTTACGAATCTATATGCATTTCTTTACTTCAAAGGTTTAAAACTTACATGTTGTATCAGAGCTCGTTTTTGGCTTCAGAGGGACGCCTTTGTTGTTGAGGGTTTGGCTCGGTCTTGATAGATCAATTTTATCTTGGGTCTGTGATAAACCTGGGTTTAGTGGGAGCTTTTGCAGTGGTGATTTGAGTGCAGAAAGAGGAATGGTGAGTTCTTCTAGAATCGAGATAGAGAAGTTAAACGGTAAAAACTTTGAGCTATGGAAGTTGAAAATGGAGCACCTTCTTGTAGACAAAGAACAATGGATCGTTGTGGATCCTGGTACACCGTCTACTAGCACACAGGCTACTGGTACACAACCTACTAGTGCACAAACTAATAGTACACCACCTACTGGTATGTTGAAGGAAGATTGGGAGAAGTTGGACAGAAGAGCAAGGAGTACTATTCGACTCTGCCTGGAAGATTCGGTGTTGTTGAATGTCTCGGGAGACTCTACAGCCAAGGAACTATGGGATAAGTTGGGGAATTTGTATCAATCAAAGTCCCTGGTAAACAAGTTGTTTCTTCGAAAGAAGTTGTATCATCTTAGGATGGAAGATGGAGATTCTGTGACAGAACATCTAAATGCCTTTAATACTCTGGTAAGTCAACTTGTCTCTGTTAATATTACGATTGCAGAAGAAGATAAGTGTATTATTTTGTTATGTTCTTTGCCAGACTCTTGGGATAATATGGTTGTAGCAATTGGTAGTACCACTCAATCTACATTGAAGTATGAGGATGTAGTTTCATCCTTGTTATCTGAAGAGATGAGGCGGAAAAGCATGGATAGTCATAGCA
>ML820454.1:0-26127 GCA_009831015.1 Picea engelmannii | reverse complement strand
AGGAGGTGAAATCACAACTATCCTCCAAATTTGACATGAAGGATCTCGGTGCTGCTAACTTCATTATGGGAATGGAGATTAAAAGAGATCGTGCAAACAGGAAACTCTGGTTGAATCAGAGAAAATATGTTGAGATGATATTGCAGAGGTTTAATATGCATGGAAGTAAACCGATCAAGGTTCCTATTCCTATAGGTGTAAAGTTATCTGCAGATCAATGTCCCAAGACACGTGAAGAAGAAGAGGACATGTCCCATGTTCCATATGCCAGTGCAGTTGGCAGTTTGATGTATGCAATGGTCTATACTAGACTAGACATTGCACATGCAGTGGGAGTTTTGAGCAGGTATATGTCAAAACCAAGGAAGGAGAATTGGACAACAGTAAAGAGGGTCTTCAGGTATCTGCATGGCACTACCAGTTATGGATTGTGCTACCAAGGAAGACCAGGATTGGACAGAGTATTGGACATACATGGCTTTGTTGATGCAGATTGGGCTGGAGATCTGGATCGCAGAAGATATACAAGTGGGTATGTGTTTAACCTATTTGGAGGAGCAATCAGTTGGATGAGAAAAAGACAGGTTGTAGTGGCACTCTCAACTACAGAAGCTGAATACATGGCAGCCACTCATGCAAGCAAGGAAGCAGTATGGTTACAAAGATTGTGTTCAGGTATTGTGTTGGTACAACAAGCAGTGAGAATAGATTGTGACAGTTAGAGTGCAATATTCCTGGTAAAGAACCCAGCTTATCATTTAAAGACAAAGCATATTGATGTTTAGTATCACTTTGTGAGAGACATGGTTGAGGAAAAGAAGGTGTTGCTGGAAAAGGTTGACACTTTGAAGAATGTTGAAGATTCATTGACAAAGTCTACGAGCACAGAAAATTTCTCCTGGTGTAGAGTAACAATGGGCATTGCTGCCCTGGATTGTTGACTATATAATCCCCTGGACCCCTGGATGCAAAGAAAACAACAAGTGGGACAATGTTGGGTATGTGTTATATTCTTTGCATGTGTGTGTGTGGGCACGTTAGATATGACAACTGCGTCTGACGATCCCTCGTAGTAGTGCTCTGTCTATGTCATGTGCGTCGGGCGCTTTCCTAGGGGGTCCCAGGGGGGGGCAGGTATGCCCCCCCCCCCCTGGTTACGCGCAACGTTCGGCACCGGGCGTAGCCCGGGGCAACCCCCCAAAAATGTTTTTGGGCGGTTTTTGCTATTTTTAGCGGTTTACTAAAAATAGTCCCAGTTTTAGGGATTAGGGTTTTGGTATCTACGGAATACCTAAAAGCATTGTATATATTGTATAGTGAATGGTGAAATTCAACATAATGAATATAAGAAAGGTTTTCCAGGTTGAGGGTTTCCGGTATAAAATCTTTGTGTACTATGTGTATGAGCCATTGATTAAATTATGTTTTGCTTAAGAATCTATATGCATTGCTTTACTTCATAGGTTTAAAACTTACAGATATAATATGCGGCTACGACTGAAGCGATGTATATGCAAATGTATTTCTGAATATTAATAATAAAATGTGATGTTATTTGCTAAGGGGACATGGACATAGATGGGGACTGAATTAATCCACAAGAGAGGGGAGCGTCTAGGAGAATGCCTAAGATGGGTCCAAGGGGGAATTACCGATGTCTATTAATTATGTTGGAATATTGAGAGGGAGGGTGAATCAATATGAACACTTTATACCACTTTTAACCACAATATATATTCTTTAACAATGTTCAATAGTTTATCATCAATGTATCATCTATATATTATGAGCATATAATCATAAGCAACATCACATCAAATACTCAGTACACCATTATTTATGTGGAAACCCAGATGGGAGAAAACCACATATTGCTTTCTTATATATATCAAGAATTCATTCATGGGAAGCACCAACTTCCAAATTCTCTAGTTGCAACTGGAAGGAGGCTCCAACCCCCTATTCTCAGGCTCCAACCAGAAGGAAGCTACAACTCTCTGAATTCTCTGGCTCCAACCAGAAGGAGGCTACAACCCCCTTTCCT
This sequence comes from Picea engelmannii, assembly GCA_009831015.1. NCBI lineage: Eukaryota > Viridiplantae > Streptophyta > Pinopsida > Pinales > Pinaceae > Picea > Picea engelmannii. The sequence continues at coordinate 24,083 of ML820454.1, read as the reverse complement.
TGCTCCATCCTTCCACCCTAAAACATAAGTGTAGGGCAAATGTCACTACCATAATCACTACCAATATCATTGTCACAGTCCCTCTCACTGTCACTGCCTCTGTCACATCAACCTGTAACCTGTCATTGTATCTAACCTATCACATCAACTTGTCACTGATCAACTTCTCCAACCTATCACTGTCACCGATACTCAACCAGATCCTCTCACATGGATCATATACCAAGGATACCTCTCAACTAGATGTCCAACATCACTAATGCATGGCTCTACCAAGCATGTACCAAGATCACCATCACAGGGTATGTGTCTCAACCATGTGCCAAACCATCAACCTGTACCATACCAAGCATCAATCGTTTATTGCAACCTACACCACAACAAGTGCATCAACCATGCACCAACACTTGTACCAAACCCTGCATTAACCATGCACCAACACCCATACCAAACTGTGCATCAGCCATGCACCAACACCTGTGTCAAACCGTGCATCAACCATGCACCATAACCTGTACCATATGCCTCAACCAACAACCATGTACATCAACACCATACCAAGTACCAATATTGTACAATACCATGTATCAACCATGTACATCAACACTTGTACCATACCATGTACCAACTATGTATCTCAACCATATACCATATCACTCAATCATGCCATGTACCATGTATCATAATATATCATGAATGAAGTGCCTCAACAAAGTACCTAATAACCACAATCATGTACCAAGTATATGCCAATATCACAAAGATGTGCCTCTAACAATTAACCATAACAACCATGTATCAAGTACCAAGAGTATGTTTCAAGCATGTAACAATATCACCTCAACCATATGCAATCGTGTACCATCAAGGGCCTCCAAGACATGCCTTAAGAATGTGCCATACCATCCAAGATACAAGCCACAAACAAATACATAAAACACATACCTTTACTCATGGGAACCTGAAGCATACCATCTCAGACTCTGTAACAATTGTGTTGTACCATCAAACCTTGTTGCAACTCAACCAAGCATTCTTCTTCAAAACTTTTCCTCATATCTGCGACCCATCCTCCTGTTGCCCGCAGATGTACTCTACCTAGCCTTATTCAACCCGCATATGTACGTGACATGTACTTCTGTAACCCGTGTATAACCTCAGAAAACTAGGGTTACCAGTTTTCTGCAACTCCGAAACTTTCACTCCTTCAAACCTTCACTGCCTCATACTTGATACGCCAGATTCAACCTTAGATAATAAACCATAACATTCACAAGATAGATATTCAATGTAAGTGTGTGTGTACAAATGAGAGACTCTTGGAGGTGTATTTATACTAATTTTACGCAACCTCTTTCCATATTTTAGGGGTTTCTTGTCACACCCACTTTACCCTTTGACCAAGACTTGTAACCAACTAGGGGATTCTTGACCACTCTTCGGGGCTTCCAAATTTACAAGGCCATATCTCCCTAACCGTGAGGAACCACGTAGAGTTCCACATATCATCAGAAAAATAATGACAAGTACTATCCATCTATGACAATCTTGCCTACATTTACACTGTCCTTCATGTCCAAAAATCTCATTTAACTTCGGGTACCATAACCACACCTCCAGGACTTCATGTAGACTTCATCAAATGTATCCATCCCATATGCAGAAATCAACTAACTCATGATCAATCTCGATCATATAGATGATAACCAACTGCCCAACATCTCGTTCACATCTCTGGGGCTTCCAGACTTGTCCAAGGGTTGACATCAATCTCTCAGAGTTGACATCAATCTCCAAGATCACTCTCCAAGGGTTGACATCAATGACAACCAACTTTCAAAACCAATTGTCCAACAATCCCCCCCTTTGGCATTGATGGCAACACCAACATTGATGGCACCGCTTAGACATGAACACACTCGTGCTCATGCTCCCCTGTGATCATCGCTCCTCGTAAATGTTTTTATCTAACCCCCTTTGACATCAATGGCAAAGGGTATCTCCCCTTGGGGTTGCTCCCCCTGTCTTCATGCCTCTATTCTTTCTCTTCCTCTTTGACCAAAGGTTAACTCCCCTTATCGATATGTCTCCTCCTAACATTGTACCTGCTCTAACCAATCACGGGCAAAAGAATATCTCCTCTTGTGGGTATGTTTTCCTGTCTAGATCTCTCTCTCTAATGATTTGACTTCTCTACAAGATATCATGTAGATAAATGTAAGGCTACCTATATATGTTTCCTTTCTTACTTCCAGTGTTGCTTATTGTCCATTGGTGCTTCCTCTTGAAATTCACTGACATATATAAAAAACATTCACTACTTGATTTCTTCAATCACTTTCCATGTTCACTTGACCACACTGTTTAATGATTTCCTTCTGATGATATAGCTTTTGTTGACAGTTTCTCTTTTCATGTTTTATTGTGCCTTTCACTGCTTTGCCTTTCTTTGACTAGCTGATTCCACTGATTCCAATTGTAAATATGTTGCTCTGCATATGACCTGTGTTTCTTGTACCTGCTAAGGATCTCATGAATCCATGTTTGTCCATATGTCACAAACTGTTCATAATCCTGCTACTCAATTGTCCAAAATGTTGACCCATCTGTCATTGAACTATCATGAAGGCTTCACCTTAATATGCTACAAGTGATCGTCACATGTTCTTGTTTATCAGACTGAATCAAATATGTCCACTGATAAGATCTATCTACTCATGAAACTCTACATGTATGGAAAAACTTGTACTGAAGATATCCCTGCCCGAATACATACGTGTAATACAATCATAAAATTTTGCCTACCAACTAATACCTGTGTGGGAACACTACTTCTCAACTGATCATTTTGTTAGTATGTACTTCTCCTATTTGACTGCTTTGAATATGTCTATGTTGTAATACCCTTGTTTCCCCCAACTTGTAATTAATCATTAATTAAGATTACCATGCTATGGCATGTGAATGATGTAAATGTAATGTTGTTTAGATTGCCAACAACTGACTATGGGGGTGAAGCCTTGAAGTACTGGTCATGATATCATTAGGGGAAAATAATGGGAAAACTTGAGAGTGTCCATTATGTCAAAGACCCCAAAGTTTCCCCTTGTTGGGGTATAATACACCTCCTCCCAAACCCAAGGACAAGAATTAGTCAATGAAGGAAAGGACCGGTGGTTGAACCATCAACCACCCCCATGAATGGAGGGATTTACTGGCTGAAGAATGTTAGCCCAAAGTAACATAGGGTCTGGTAGACCCGGGCTGACTCGATTTTCCTTCTGACAGAAGGAACATGATAGGTGGGAAACCTTCCTGAAAAAAGGGGGTGCAAGCAATACACGAGCAGAGTTGAGAAGAGAGCGGGAGGCTCTCCAACTGAGAAGTTGGCAGAAAACACGACCTGAGGCAGAGGATCGCGAGCTTGAAGATGAGGAAGCATCTGAAAAACCTCAAGGGTGTCTGTGATAGAGAGAGGGTCTCTAAGAAATGACATGGATTCCCAAGTGATATCATGGCTTGGCATGGGGGTGGCTAGAGTGCTAAGAGTGGATGCCTCTGAGCCTATGGTTGGGTGGAAAAGCGCACACCCACAATCAGTGAGTTGGCTGCAACCTGTAATAGATAAGTGTACTCATACCTTGTGTAATTTGAGTTGTAACTATGAAATAAAGTTGGATATCCTATGAATGTTTAGAGATGTCCATGTTTTCTTGATGGTTGCACTATGTTCCTTTATCTTTGGCTTGACTGTGTTGATTTGTACACGTAAATGCTCAAACCCTGTAGTGGGTCAAGTTAAAACAAATGAACTATGAGTCCATCGACCTTAGGCATAGTTTCACTTGTGCATGTTTACACTTCCAGTTATTTTGGGCCTCCTGGATAAGGGAGTTCGTTAGGCTCAAGAGAGGTAGATCAAAGGTGCACATAACCTACACCAACTATGTAGGAGTGGAGAACTCTCTAAGTTATAACTCCGGAAGAAACACAAGGAGCGTCCCCTCATTTCATTTGCGGTACCAGTAAGCTCGAGAGGTATAACACTCTTAGAGTGTAGAGAAGGGAGCTCATTCCCCAGACCTTCTACCTGCATGACTAAGGGCTCATGCCCAAGCCCTTAACACATTTACGACTAAAGGAATTAACGAGTATGCTCACAAGAGCCTTCAAAGGACCCCTGACCAAGGTTTGAGAACCATGTGCTAGGCCCGAAAGGAGCTGAGCCTTCCCAACTTCATAACTCCAGGAGATCGAAACTCCAGAGTGTTTCGACCCTATCCTTTTGTAAAAAGGTCTCCCTAACCGCGACGGATAGATTTTCCCCACCGTTAAATGTCGATCTTTTCTTTCAGCCCAAATTGTCATGAGACGTAGATCTGGGAAGGATTGGAGGTCTCCTTGTCTTGTTGGAACTACGCCAAGGAAACTTCGGCGAAGTTCCACTTCGAGAGAGTGGAGAAATGTTAACACCGAAATTCCTGAAGGTCGGAGCGACGAATTAATATGGATCGTAGATCTGGGGATCCTTCGGAATTCCCCCTAAACGTTAGATTAAGCTCGAGGTCAGACCAATGTTGACCGCTCCAGGGAGAACGAGGAAGTTATACCGCCAACTCCCTAAAGGCTGAAGCCCCGAACTAATGGAGGCCATGGATTTGGAGATTACGTGGACTCCCACTGACCATGAGATCGAAGGGTTGGGAAACTATCAGTCTGAGGTGAAGTGGCACCCTAACGTCACTCAAGGTGATGTGGACCCATAGTAGGCATGCCACGTGTCACCTAGATTTGTGCATCTGCAGACCCCATGATCCCATTCAACGGTGACATGTGTCACCCACTGTAGGGGCCACGTGTAAGATCTATCTTGCCACGTGTCCGGCATTGGGTTCATCTGACAGGTAGGATACTTGGGATCCACCTGTACTCACCACCATGTATTACCCGTCATCCCACGCGATCGTGGGTACTTCGGCAGCCTAGGACTCCGGGAGTCCGAAAGTCTGAGGTATAGTGTCATAGATCTGTGTGAGAACACGAAGGTCGAGGCCACGTGGAGTCAAAACTTCTGGAGCTCCGAAGGCCGGAGTAAATCTTGCCCATTGCCTCGGGTGACGCATGTCACTAGACCTTATAATCCGAGACTTCGAGACTCCGGAAGACTTGGGGTGCAGTGTCGTAGAAAGGCCCGAAGGCTGGAGCCACGTGGAGCGATTTTGGAACTTCAGAAGTCCGGGTTCTTCGCAGCTCCAGAGGACTTGGAATAGTATGGTGCAGAAATGTCCGAAGGCTGGAGCCACGGGGTAAGCCTACGGTACTTCGAAAGAAAAGTACTCCGGTAGATTTGGGTCATTACACCATACGCACCCAAAAGCATCAAACGCTGAATTTTACCTTAGGCACATGCATTCCCAACGATAAGGATCCACCGTCGATTAATGGTGGATGGATCTCCGCCATATATCTAGCAGCGCAGGGAGTTTCGGGATATCAAAGAACTCAGGGTGATATGAAGGAGTCGGATCCACGTAGGTGCCACGTGGACCATGACTATTAACCCCCAAAGGACTAGAGAAGGGTAGATCTCCTAATCCTGAGCTCAGATTCAAGCATGGCGATAGTGGTTGGAAGGCTCCTGGCGAGCATAACGTGATAAAGATCCCAGAAAAAGGATTTGATTAATTAAGGAAAAGGAAAATTTGAGGCCCCATCCCTTAAAATCCTTTTTAAGGGGTTCGGTATGTTACAAAGTGGTATCGGAGAATGGCAACAACACTTGGCATGCTTTAGTTCATGAAAGAGTGAGTGATTTTCTTTCTTAGAAATTTTTAAAGGAGAGGGCACCCTGCCCTACCCTATCTAGCAAAGCATGATTCAGACATAGGCCTGGATGGGCCACAGACCAGTCATAGGACTCGTATACCAAGGTTAAGATGAGCCTATTGAAAGGTAATTCTACCTTTGGAAGATTGTTTATTACCTGCATTAACTCCTTGAGGAGAAGGACTGTACATTGAAACTGTGATTTGGGAATTCCTATTGAATTTCAGCAGAGGAATTATAGTGTCCCTTTGTCAAAATGATAATTATTCTTACAAGAGTAGGGATATGTTGATCAACATTAATAGTAAGACCTGAATGTGAATGGCAGAAGTGGCATAAATTCTATTGTGAAGCTGCATGAGCTAGACAAGGGGCATGAACTAAATTGTTCTGTTATAGTGTAACATTGTCTATCTCCTAGGGCACGCAGAGTCTCTTGCAATTAAGATGGTTGATTATATAAGGATTAAGATCCTCATGAAGAATTCCTTCATGGTTTAGGAAATATGGTAAGGACTAGTAGGATGCTTAGCAGTTATAATTACTACATTATTAAAAGACTAAACCCTGAGTATATAACTCCTCGTGACTAGAGGACTGGTGAAAATGTGCAAGGTCAGTTTACTTGACCTATAATGGTTGAAAATGACAGCAGGGATAACCTAATTAAGCAAGATAAATGATGGCGGGATGACGCTCCTACATACCCCGCAGGGTCTCTGTGCCTGACCTCCCGGTCTTTAAGGATCATTCCAAGTTCATCTTTTGAGCCGGAGCGACTCTTTGGATTCCTCCGTGGAATCTCTCTTCAAAAACCCGATCCACAAGTTCGTTCTTCGCCTTGTCACGGCCTCTACATGCACTTGTGACTTTTCCTGATCTTAATTTTGGGGTTTTTGGGGTTTCAACCTTTCCGCTATCAAGAGTTCTTGTAATCTCGAATCCCCGATCATCGATGAGCTCTCTGCCCGGCCTTAGCCCCTCCTAGCTATGCACTCTAGTCCATGTGACCACCCTCCATAAGACCGCAGCCTTATATCCTCCTATCGGGGTTTTGGGTTTCAGTTTCCCGATGCTCTCCAATCCCTGTTAGCCCTCCAGGCTAAACTCTTGGCCCACGTGACCCTTAACTCACAAGACTGCAGCCTTGTCCCCCATCGGGGTTTCAGACCTTTCAATGCCAAAATGCAAACGTCCTCAGGATTCGCGATCCTCTGATTTCCCAACGCGCTTTTACTTCAGCTAGCCCTCCTGGCTCAGCCCCTGGTCCACGTGACCATTACCCCGTGACCACAACCTTACCCCTTGTCGGGGTTTCGGGGTTTCCAATGCCTAAATTCATATACCCGCGGGATTCCCGACTCCTCGAATCCCGACTGGCTGATAGATGGCCCCCACCCAACGGAGCTCTCCCCCTTCTCTAATCTGCTGACAGTTGGCTCCCACTCAACAAAGCTTTCTACCTTTCTGAGATGTTGACAGCTGGCTCCCACTCATCGGGGTTTCACGGTTCGCGATTCCAAAATGCCAAAACCACTTGTCTACGGGATCCCCGATATCCTGATGGCCAAACACCGATCAACAACTTTCTGTCGGGACTTTTCCCGATGGTGTCGATTGCTGCCACGTGTCCTCCTCAAGATGGACGGTTCTGATCTCTCTAGGATTTCGAGACTTTTGATGTCCCGATTCTTTCGACCTCAGGAACTCCGATTTCCCGATGGCCAATATACCGACGATTGCTCGATCTCCGCCACGTGTCTCCGCTAACGGATAGACCAGATGTTTCTAGCGTTTTGAGACTTGAGGTGTCTCGATTTTCTTGCCCTCAAGAATCCCAATTTGTCGATGACTGCTATCTCGATGGCTACGCCCTCTCGTCGGGATTTTACCTCTGCCTATGAGAGTTTAACTCCCACGCAACTCCTGATAGATCCGATGGCTGTCGGGTATCTGCTCAAGATCTGACGACCCAGATCTCTTCTCCTACGCGCTCTCCTCCAAAGGCTAAACTCTGCGTGCCTTCACCCTATCTAACGACTGACGGGATTTCTGAATGAGATCCAATGACGGTCGATCTCCCTCTCTGTGCACTTCTCCCCCAATCTGACAGCTGATGGGATTTTTCTCCAGATCTGATGGTGCAGATCGTTTCTTCCCATGCGCTTCCTCTGGTGCTCTTTCCTGGATGTGAAAACCGACGATCCAGATCTTCTTCTCTCCAGTCGATCTGACGGCTGCTGAGCTCCCTCCTGAGCTTCTACGCGTTCTTTCGATGCTTGGAAAATTTCCAAGTCTTCCAAAGGCCTCAACCTTTGTTCTCCTTTCTTCTTTTCTCTTGCGGCTCTTCGACTCTGAGCTTTGTCGCGCGTATGAAAACGCGGTCCCCCCTGAGCTTTGGGAACTTTGAACTCTCCAAAGAGTTCTTCAGCCACTGCACTCCTTGCAGTCTGACTCTGTGCGTGAAAGGCATTATCCCTCCTGAGCTTCTCAACCACTCATACCCCTAAGGGATTTTATCTTTCTTCTCCCACAGATGGAGAATATGGATGCCCTCCTGGTTCCCTGCTCAAGCAACCTCTTGCTGAGTCTTTCTGGGTGTTCAGCAACCCAGTGAAGATCCCTCAGTGGATACTTCCTCCAGCTCCAGAACTCAAAGAGTTCTCTTCTCTTGTGCCTACCTGCACACAGTCTCAATGCCCACCTGGTAGAGTTTCCCTTTCACAAAACGTTCAACAATTTTGTCTTCCTGTGCACCTATGCACTTGCTCGATGCCCTCCTGGCAAAGCTCTCAGAATCCTCAGTGATTCTGCTTCCTTTGAACTCACAACAGAGTTCCTTCCTCAATGCCCACTTGGCAGAGCTCTACATAATTCACAGCAGAATTCTGTCTGCAACTGTGTCTCTCATACACAGCCTTGCCTCGAAGGTATTCAACAACCTTGAGGTCTTCCTCCCAAGTTGTTGACTCCAGTTCTTGTGCCGCAGCACGTCTTTATCTGACTCCGCAGAGTTCAGAAATGCATCCTCTGTGCATGGCCCTCAGAACCCGCAACGTTCTGTCACACCCTCCTGGTGTGAAGCCTCAAAGACCTTCACCTGAAATCAAACAGACTCCCTGCAAATGCCTAACATACATACATTCACAGCATATAAAAGAACACACACAGACATCCACATAACACATAATGACATGCAGAAAAAATTGCTTCTGATTATATTAAAATGGCAAATGCCTGTATTTACAAAGGTGTTCTTGAGCTCTCTCTGGCTCTCCTCGACTCTACCTCTAACTCTCTAACTCACTTCTTCCTTATCTAACTACCAAAATGAGATCTGAAAAACTCTTTTACCTGAGGGGGCTCTTAGAGCGCTTCCCTCCAGATCTACCTACCCTATTCAATTACATTGAATGGGTTGTCTAGTCCGCTATCGGATCTAGATCTTAGCCATTACACACATTAAATTCCGATCTACCTAATGCCTGGACAAAGGCACAACTCTACAACTCACCAGCTTAAAACATTAATTACATTCAATTTCAAATTCAAATGAGGCTACGCCTCTCTCTTTAGCTTTGAATGCATACGCTCGGCGTGGCTGGCTGACGTGGAGAGATGCTCCTGCATCAAACTCCTCAGTTGCAAAATCATGAGCTCCTGCTCATGCGCTTCCCCTCTAAGCGGTTGGAAATCCTCCTGGATCCCAAAAAAATATCTGGAGCTTCCCATCTGCTCCATTCTCCTGCTTCTGTTGCTGCTTCTGTGCTGCTGCTGCTGCTTCTTTTCTGCTCAGCCCTTCCTTGTTGGCAGTGTTTGTTGATCGGATCATCAGCTCCATGATCTCCTTGATCACTTCGTCCAATTGTTCCAGTGGCTGGTTCTGTTCATGCAGTCTCCTCAGCTGCAAAATTTTTTGGCACATGAGAAGATCACCATGATCTCCCATGCCTCCTTCATCCGTTTCCAACTTCACCTGTTGGATGTGCATGCCCTGCACTTTTACCCTCTCTTCCAGGGCTTCTATCTGTTCCCACAGTTCCGTAAAGAAAATGTTGTCTACCCCTTCTTCCTCTGCTTCTGAAACCTCCCTTGTTGCAGTCTTTTCAGCTTCCTGGCTGGAAATATTGAGCCATTCCTCAGAATGCTCATCATCCTCTTCGTCTCCTCCTTCGGCTGTCAGCTTCAACGCTACAGCTTCCTTAGCTTCTTGGCTGAATTCATTGAGCCATTCCTCAGAATGCTCACTCTCCTTTCCTTCTTCTGTTGTCAGCTTCATTGCTACAACTTCTTCAGCTTCTTGGCTGAATATGTTGAGACATTCCTCCGAATGCTCATTCTCCTCTTCGTCCGCTTCTGCTTGTGCTTGGGCAGTCTCAAACACCTGCTCCAATTCTTCTTCTTCCTTGACAGTCATCATCAGCTGTGACTGTTCTTCTGTTGTTGCCGCATCATCTGCAACACAAAATTTTGCCTCCTCCTGGGCAAATGGTAGGAATATTCCAAATCCCCCAATCATCAAAAGATTTCTCATATCTTCCTCCTCTGTCAGCTACATCCACTGATCTAAATCCATCTCTAAATTTATGAGACCCTCAGACAGTCTCATCTGCTCTGTCAGCTTCTCGGGCTGATCCAAATTCACCTGCTCATCCCCGCCCACCTGGCAATATGGGATGTTTCCGCTGCTTCCCTGGCAGACTATGAGATCAATCGATCCCATCTTCATCAGCACTCCTTGTTGAATTGAACTCGCCTCCGAGTCCATGAGACCTTCAGATGGTCTCAAATTCTCATCTCTGGCCACCTGGCAGTCTGAGATGCTTCCACTGCCTTCCTGGCAGTCTTCGAGATCCCGCAGCGACCTCTTATCATTGCCCAGCTGGCAATGTGAAATTCCCTGGCTGTCCTCCTGACAGTCTGTGAGACCCCACAACGATCTCAACCCGTTACCCTCCTGGAAAGCTGGAATTTCATCCCAGCCCTCATGGCAGTTCTTGAGATCTTCAATTGATCCCAATTCATTCTCTTCACCGAGAAATTTTCCAGTTTCTGGTTCACATATCTGAACCAATTCCTCCTCTGTGGCTTTGAGGTTTTCAACATACCTCAACCATTCCTTTAACAACCTATGTTGTCTTATGACCATCAACTCCTTGACTGGCCATTTTTCTTTTGCCTTCTTCATGGGCAATTCACGCATCCGTCTTGACCTCCTATCCTGCCGCATCCGCAGGTGAGCTTCTCTATGTTTGCCTTTAATTCATAGAGCTCTTTATCCATTTCTGCAAGCTTCTCCGCCTTGCTTTTCTTCCTCCCAGCATGCCTATGGTCTTTAGTAACCATGGTGTTGTCTTTGCCTGCTTTCCTAACAGTCTTGTTGTCACTCTGCATCCCGAGTGTTTCCAGCTTCATCCTACAGTCCTCCTAACTATCTTCTCGACTGTTGCCTACCTGCAAACAATCGTCACAGAGTCTCCAATGCTTTGTCTTCTTTCTCCTACAATATACAGATGAATTTCCTACTCTGATGCCACTTGATGTTTATCAGAGTGCTCCTTGACTCTTCCTGCCTCTTCCTTCCTGAAATATACAGACAAGAATCAGGCTCTGATACCACTTGATGGCACGACGACGCTCCTACATACCCTGCAGGGTCTCTGCGCCTGACCTCCCGGTCTTTAAGGATCGTTCAAAGTTCATCTTTTGAGCCAGAGCGGCTCTTTGGATTCCTCCGTGGAATCTCTCTTCAAAAACCCGATCCACAGGTCCTTTCTTCGCCCTGTCACGGCCTCTACACGCACCTGTGACTTTTCCCGATCTTAATTTCGGGGTTTTCGGGGTTTCGACCTTTCCGCTGTCAAGAGTTCTTATACTCTCGAATCCCCGATCATTGATGATCTCTCTGCCCGGCCTTAGCCCCTCCTAGCTATGCACTCTAGTCCATGTGACCGCCCTCCATAAGACCGCAGCCTTATATCCTCCTATCGGGGTTTTGGGTTTCAGTTTCCCGATGCTCTCCAATCCCTGTTAGCCCTCCAGGCTAAACTCTTGGCCCACGTGACCCTTAACTCACAAGACCACAGCCTTGTCCCCCATCGGGGTTTTAGGCCTTTCAATTCCAAAATGCAAACGTCCTTAGGATTCGCGATCCTCCGATTTCCCGACGCGCTTTTACTTCAGCTAGCCCTCATGGCTCAACCCCTGGTCCATGTGACCATTACCCCATGACCACAACCTTACCCCTCGTCGGGGTTTCCAATGCCTAAATGCATATACCCGCGGGATTCCTGACTCCTCGAATCCCGACTGGCTGACAGTTGGCCCCCACACAACGGATCTCTCCCCCTTCTCTAATCTGCTGACAGCTAGCTCCCACTCAATGGAGCTTTATACCTTTTTGAGATGTTGACAGCTGGCTCCCACTCATCGGGGTTTCGCGGTTCGTGATTCCAAAATGCCAAAACCACTTGTTTACGGGATCCCCGATATCCCGATGGCCAAACACCGATCAACAACTTCTTGTCGGGACTTTTCCCAATGGCGTCGATTGTTGCCACGCATCCTCCTCAAGATGGATGGTTCTGATCTCTCCAAGATTTCGAGACTTTTGATGTCCCAATTCTTTCGACCTCAGGAACTCTGATTTCCCGATGGCCAATATACCGATGATTGCTCGATCTTCGCCATGTGTCTCCGCTAACGGACGGACCAGATCTTCCCGGCGTTTCGAGACTTGAGGTGTCTCGATTTTCTTGGCCTCGAGAATCCTGATTTGTCGATGACTGCTATCCCGATGGCTACGCCCTCTCGTCGGGATTTTACCTCTGCCTATGAGAGTTTAACTCCCACGCAACTCCTGACAGATCCGATGGTTGTCGGGTATCTGCTCAAGATTTGACGACCCAGATCTCTTCTCCTATGCGCTCTCCTCCAGAGGCTAAACTCTACGCGCCTTCACCCGATCTAACGGCTGACGGGATTTCTGAATGAGATCCAACGACTGTCGATCTCCCTCTCTGTGTGCTTCTCTCCCAATCTGACGACTGGCAGGATTTTTCTCCAGATCTGACGGTGCAGATCGTTTCTTCCCGTGCGCTTCCTCTGGTGCTCTTTCCTGGACGTGAAAACCGACGGTCCAGATCTTCTTCTCTCCAGCCGATCTGATGGCTGCTAAGCTCCCTCCTGAGCTTCTATGTGTTCTTCCGATGCTTGGAAAATTTCCAAGTCTTCCAAAGGCCTCAACCTTTGTTCTCCTTTCTTCTCTTCTCTTGCGGCTCTTCGACTCTAAGCTTTGTCGCGCGTATGAAAACGCGGTCCCCCCTAAGCTTTGGGAACTTTGAACTCTCCAAAGAGTTCTTCAGCCACTGCACTCCTTGCAATCCGACTCTGTGTGTGAAAGGCATTATCCCTCCTGATCTTCTCAACCACTCAGACCCCTAAGGGATTTTATCTTTCTTCTCCCACAGATGGAGAATATGGACGCCCTCCTGGTTTCCTGCTCAAGCAACCTCTTGCTGAGTCTTTCTGGGTGTTCAGCAACCCAGTGAAGATCCCTCAATGGATACTTCCTCTAGCTCCAGAACTCAAAGAGTTCTCTTCTCCTGTGCCTACCTGCACACAGTCTCAATGCCCACCTGACAGAGTTTCCCTTTCACAAAACGTTCAACAATTTTGTCTTCCTGTGCACCTATGCACTTGCTCGATGCCCTCCTGGAAAAGCTCTCAGTGATTCTGCTTCCTTTGAACTCACAACAGAGTTCCTTCCTCAATGCACCACTGTGCACACGCTCAATGCCCACTTGGCAGAGCTCTACAAAATTCACGACAGAATTTTGTCTGCAACTGTGTCTCTCATACACAACCTTGCCTCCAAGGTATTCAACAACCTTGAGGTCTTCCTCCCGAGTTGTTGATTCCAGTTCTTGTGCCGCAACACGTCTTTGTCTGACTCTGCAGAGTTCAGAAATGCATCCTCTGTGCACGGCCCTCAAAACCCGCAACGTTCTGTCACACCCTCCTGGTGTGAAGCCTCAAAGACCTTCACCTGAAATCAAGCAGACTCCCTGCAAATGCCTAACATACATACATTCACAGCATATAAAAGAACACACACAGACATCCACATAACATAGAATGACATGCAGGAAAAACTGCTTCTGATTATATTAAAATGGCAAATGCCTGTATTTACAAAGGTGTTCTCGAGCTCTCTTTGGCTCTCCTCAACTCTACCTCTAACTCTCTAACTCACTTCTTCCTTATCTAACTACCAAAATGAGATCTGAAAATCTCTTTTACCTGAGGGGGCTCTTAGAGCGCTTCCCTCCAGATCTACCTACCCTATTCAATTACATTGAATGGGCTGTCTAGTCTGCTATCGGATCTAGATCTCAGCCATTACACACATTAAAGGCTGATCTACCTAATGCCTGCACAAAGGCACAGCTCTACAACTCACCAGCTTAAAACATTAATTACATTCAATTTCAAATTCAAATGAGGCCGAGCCTCTCTCTTTAGCTTTGAATGCATACGCTCGGCGTGGCTAGTTGGCTGGCTGGCTGACGTGGAGAGATGCTCCTGCATCAATAAAGAGGAGTCCTTTGGGACTGTTTCTATTTCCCCTAAAAGGGAAAAGTGAAATGGGTATATGAGCCAGATTGTGAGCTCATCATTGTACAAAAGGTGTATTGACATGAGTATTATCTAGGCATGAAGATGTGAGTTGAGAACATGTTGTAATGCATACGATAGTGATTGCATGGATGTAACATGCAATTAGACTCAATTAAACCTATGGTGGGTTGCAATATAAGACCTGTTGTCGGTTTGCATTGGTCAATAATGACCTGATGATGGCAGGGGAGTAACAACATGAATGAAATACAAATATAAGAACGAGGTAGAAAGGTGCAAGAGATGCACCTACATATATACAAATATGTGTATACATGCTTAAGGGAATAATATGACTGCAAGCTCTCAACTGAGAGGGAAGCTCAGTGTTGCGTGTCCCTCTGAGGCTTGTCATAAGGATGACAACATTATCCTTGGAGAGGAGGATCTAGAAGTCTGATGTGTCCATGTGCATGTATGACATGGAAAGGGTGCAAGCGAGGAGCTTGCATGATGTATGTTTGGGCTAGGTATGTATAGGCTTGAGTGCATGGATTTAATGCATTGTGAAGCTTCTTGATATGAAGCCTAACGTTAATACCAACTAGGTATGAATGATATAAAATGTGCAAGTGATGCACATGTATGATGTGAGAATGTATGTATACTAAATGCACAATATGGTTGCCTTGATGAGTGATATGTAAGGCAAGAATTGCACTTGCCAATATTAAGTGAATACCATGGATGCATGGTTGACTCCATTCTGAAAGAGTCATGAAAGTTCTGTTTTGAAAAATAGCTTAAGGGGAATGTGCTCCATTTCCTCAGGAAAGGATAGTATAAATAGATGAAAGAGTAAACGAGCAAGGATGCTTTGTTGTCATAATAAGAGGCAAATGATTATGCCTTTGAGGATCACATGAGAACGATTGTGAATAATCATGAGTTGATTGATTTTAAAGTAGAGATGTATGTGGGATGTGAAATATACCTATGGCAGCTACATGTAGGCTTATGATTATGCATATGGTTAAGTACATCATGGATGTAAGTTAAAAAAACCAGAATATGTGTGGATACATAATTTGGATGCATGTTTATATTCCTCATGGAATATTTGGTACCCAACTGAGGCTAACTCAAGGTTGAGGTTATCATAGATAGTGAAGGATATGCAAGTTGCATGTTAAAGGAGTTCCTTGTGGAGGAACTGTGTGAAGACTCGTTCATAAGGACAGAGTCATCACCTTAATGACCACTGAGAATTGAGCAATGGACTGCAAACATATATATATATATATCCTGGATTACATTCTAAAACAAAATGTATGAGTGGAAAACTAACAAACAATTGTAGACCATTCTGATAAATGAATGGTAATATGCAGCATACCCAAGTTCATGATTCATTATGAACAAAAGGTTTTCTATTAAAGCATGTTGATGTATCCTAAGGATTAGGGCGAGCCTAACCAAGGTTGCTAAAGAAAGGAGGAGGAAGATCACAATAAGAAGTAGATTGCATAAGCAAAGAAAGAGGAAAAATGAGGAACACTTTTCTCACCCTAAGAACTCTGAATTGTTTAACAGAGTTGTAGGCTGAAAAGAGCAGTTGTGGGAACAAGTACAACTGGAAAAAAGGAAACTAGATAGATAAGTAAGCTTGGACGAATAGGATTGGCTGAGCCATATAAAGTAAAGGCAGCAAGGCTTTGGAAAGTAACTCGGTTGGACTGAAAATCCAGGGCTGTGTAGAAGGAGTTGGAAAAAGGGAAGAGCTCTTAACTCCTTTCTTGTTGAATATTATGTTTTCTCTAGGACGAAAATTGGTGTGTTGATGAAAAGTAAATGTTTGAAACCATAACAATGATGGTTGTATGACTGTAGAAACAATTGAGAATTGTTGTGCTGCACTCATGAAAACATTGAGGAGTAATGTAATGAAGTGCAGAAAGATATGCTAGGGCATATCTAAAAATGTTTTATTGATTTGAGTGTGATGATACAAGCATTTTTATATTACATGATGACTAATACATTATGATGTATGACATGTGTAGAAAGGAATTGGAGCTGTTGAGGAAGACAGTTGCCAATGATGGACAACCTCAAGCAGAGGATGACTATGAGAAGGTTGTC
The DNA here is from genome assembly GCA_009831015.1 of Picea engelmannii. Taxonomy (NCBI): domain Eukaryota; kingdom Viridiplantae; phylum Streptophyta; class Pinopsida; order Pinales; family Pinaceae; genus Picea; species Picea engelmannii. The sequence goes on along the minus strand of ML820454.1, from coordinate 7,496 downwards.
ATTAAAAGATTGTTGAAGGGACTTTAAAAGTCCCCATAAATTACCATTGATGAGGTGATATCAGAGAGGGTGCTAGCAGCCAGAGCAGGTATAAAAATGTTCATACATGTGTGGCATAAGGTATGAAGGAATTTGATAGGAAATCATTCTAAAAAGATTACATTATCTTAAAGGTATGTGAATAAACTTTGAGTGGATTTTGTATGCCATTTATACCCAAGCAGGGCACGATTCAGGAAAGGAACCTGAATAATAGAGAGAGTAAGTCTATTCCAACCAAAGATGAGTTATAATCCTTGCAAGAAAATGTAGGAGTAAAGAGAACCCTAGGTACAATGACCAATCTAGGGAGATTGGGAATAGGGGTGCCCGTAGTTAGCACATTGCATGGAAATGATTTGAGGAAATGCATGTTCGCATAAAGGACAGACAATGGATTTTCCATTGAGGAAGGAGGGCCTTCCAATATTTTACTTACATTGTATAGGTGTCAAACAAAAGAAAATTTGGGTGGCCATGAGTGTTGGCACCCTAGTTACTAATGAAGAAAGAATGCTAGGGTGCATTCAAGAGAAACTTATAGTTTCATATGTGCTGATTTGGGATCATGATAAGCCTGTAGCATGAAGCACAATCCTCCTAAAATAATGAACGAGAATGAATAATCCATATGGTGAAGGACTTGGCTAAGCTCCAACCCGCCATGGCAAAGTGCTTGTCACCAAGTGTGGCAACTTGAAAATCAATGCAAGGGTGCATTGGGTGTGAATGTGGCCATGGATATTGTCATTGTGGATTAAGTTCACTTAATGATTGAATTACATCTTGAAAAGTCTAGTAAGTTGAAATGATGCATAGGTAAGGAATGAGGTTTCCTTTCATGTTTGTGTAGGTGTGATACAATTGTTAGAATGCACAAGTTAAAAAATGCTTGTGATGCCATTTTAAATGTGTTGTGAGAATATATATACATGAAAACTAACAGTTTGTTTGGTTGCATAAAGAATGAATTGCAGGAAGAAAAGGGTATTGGATATGGCCATGATGAAAGCCCATAATGAAGACCAATTTCTTGTTGAGCCAAATTTCTACAGGAAGAAAAGTCCCATGCTTGTGAATTTGTTCTTGTACGGAACAGATCTGAAACTAAATGAAGAATGTGGAAATATGTGGGTGACAGATTTGCAATAAAATTTTCAAATTTGAAATTGATGGTGATATCTCATAATTTTTGTGTACATGTAATACAAGTGAGACAAAAAGGATTTGTCCAGGGAGGACAGGTGAAGGTTTTCGAGCTGGAAAGCATGTAAGAGGCTACTATTGAGACATGAGAACCATGTGGTAAGTCATGATTGCCCTAGAACATGTTGTGTTGCGATAACACAAGCTAGAGGGGCGCCTCGACATAGCAAGTCCGAGGGACGCCTCGACTATAAGGCTCAATGAAGTCCTTAAAAATATTCTTGTGCGAGAAAGCCTTGGCATGGAAAGATGGATCACCCGAGGAACTATATAGCAGAGAAGGGGATGCCTAAGCCTGAGCTTGGAGGGTGAGTGACCGTAAGGAAGAAGAGACTTGACAATTCTCATACACTATTGATCGGGATCATGCACACAATGGGTATGTCCAGGAGAAATAGTGGGCCAAGATAATAAGACAACCATGTGGATACAAATCCATGAACTACACAGATGAGTATTGTGCTAAGTTATGAAATATTTCTTGCAACAATAAAATGTTTTCGCATGAAACTATGATTAACATGATTTTTGTCCAAGATTATTGAAGGCAGGTGATGAAGGTTAAGAGTCCAGAAGGGGCCCGACCAAAAAAGAGAATCAAGATTTATGAAACAGTCGAAGGACAAAAGACATGGCAAGTGTTACTGAGAAAGAACACCGAGGATGGTGTTCCCTTTTTACGGGGGAGGATTGTAATACCCCTGTTTCCCCCAGCTTGTAATTAATCATTAATTAGGATTACCATGCAATGGCATGTGAACAATGTAAATGTAATGTTGTTTAGATTGCCAACGACCGACTGTGCGGGTGAAGCCTTGAAGTATTGCCCATGATATCATTAGGGGGAAAGAATGGGAATACTATAAAGGGTCCATTATGTCAAAGACCCCAAAGTTTCCCCTTGTTGGGGAATAATAAACCTCCTCCCAAACCCAAGGACAATAATCTGTTAATGAAGGAAACGACCTGTGGTTGAACCATCAACCACCCCCATGAATGGAGGCATGGACTGGCTGAAGAATGTCAGCCCAAAGTACCACAGGGTCTGGCAGACCTAGGTTGATTCGAGTTTCCTTCTGATAGAAGGAACATGATAGGTGGGAAACCTTCATGAGGAAAGGGGGTGCAAGCAATACATGAGAAGAGTTTAGAAGAGGGCGGGAGGCTCTCTAGCTGAAAAGTTGGCAGAAAACACGACCTGAGGTAGAGGACCGCGAGCTTGAAGCTAAGGAAGCATCTGACAAACCTCGCAGGGTGGCTATGATAGAGAGAGGGTCTCTGAGAAATGACACGGATTCCCTAGTGATATCATGGCTTGGCACGTGGTTGTCCAGAGTGCTAAGAGTGAATGCCTCTGAGCCTATGGTTGGGTGGAAAGACGCACACCCACAGTTAGTGAGTTTGTTGCAACCTATAATAGATAAGTATACTCATACCCTATGTAATTTGAGTTGTAACTGTGAAATAAAAGTTGGATATCTTGTGAATGTTTAGAGATGTGCATGTTTGCTTGATGGTTGGACTGTGTTCCTTTATCTTTGGCGTGTTGTGTTGATTTGTACATGTAAATGCTCAATCCCTGTAGTGGCTCAAGTTAAACAAATGAACTATGAGTCTGTCGACCTTGGGCACGTGCATGTTTACACTTCCAGTTATTCTAGGCCTCCTGGATAAGGAAGTTCGTTAGGCTTAAGAGAGGTAGCGCGGAGGTGCACAAAGCCTACACCAACTATGTAGGAGTGGAGAACTCTCTAAGTTCTAACTTCGGAAGAAACACAAGGAGCGTCCCCTCAGTTCATTTGAGGTACCAATAAGCTCAAGAGGTATAAATATCTTAGAGTGTAGACAAGGGAGTGCATTCCCTGGACCTTTCACCCGCATGACCGAGGGCTCATGCCTAAGCCCTTAACTCATTTATGGCTAAATGAATTAGCACGTATGCCCACAAGAGCCTTCAAAGGACCCATGTGACCAAGGTTTGAGAACCTTGCGCTAGGCCCTAAAGGAGTTGAGCCTTCCCGGCTTCGAAACTCTAGAGTATTTTGACCCTATCCTTTTGTAAAAAGGCCGAAGGCAACTGATAGTTACTATTACCTATAAGGTTGATCGTCGCTTAGCGATCTTTCTAACCGTGGCAGATATATTTGCCCCACCGTTAAACGCTGATATTTTCTTCCACCCCAAATTGTCGTGAGCCGTAGATCTGGGAAGGATCGGAGGTCCTCTTGTCCGTTGGAACTACACCAAGGAAACTTCGACGAAGTTCCACTTTGGGAGAGTGGAGAAATGTTAACACCGAAATTCCTGAAGGCCGGAGCGGTGAATTAATATGGATCGTAGATCTGGGGATCCTTCGAAATTCCCCCTGGCCGTTAGATTGAGCTCGAGGTCAGACCAACGTTGACCGCTCCGTGGAGAATGAGGAAGTTACACCGCCAAATCCCCAAAGGCCAAAGCCCCGAAGTAATGGAGGTCGTGGATTTGGAGATTACGTGAAATCCCACTGACCGTGAGATCGAAGGGTTGGGCAACTATCAGTCTAAGGTGATGTGGCACCCTGATGTCACTCAAGGTGACGTGGACCCATAGTACACATGCCACGTGTCACCTAGATTTGTGCATCTGTAGACCCCATGAGCCTATTAAATTGTGACACGTGTCACTCGTTGTAGGGGCCACGTGTAAGCTCTATCTTGCCACGTGTTCGGCGTTGGATTCATCTGACATGTAGGATACTCAAGATCCACTTGTACTTGCCACCGTGTATTACACATCATCCCACACGATAGTGGGTACTTTGACAGCCTAGGACTCCATGAGTCTGGAAGTCTGAGGTATAGTGTCATAGATCTACGTGAGAACACGAAGGTCGGGGCCACGTGGAGCCAAAACTTCTGGAGCTCCGAAGGTAAGAGTAAATCTTGGTCGTTGCCTCTAGTGACGCGTGTCGTCGGACCTTATAAGCCAGGACTCCGGGACTCCAAAAGACCTGGGGTGTAGTGTCATAGAAAGGCCCGAAGGCTTGAGCCACATGGAGCGATTCTAGAACTTCAGAAGTCCAGGACTCTGCAGCTTTGGAGGACTTAGAATAGTATGGTGCAGAAAGGCCCAAAGGCCAGAGCCACAGGGCAAGCCCACGAGACTTCAGAAGAAAAGTACTTTGAGAGATTTGGGTCGTTAAACCATGCGCACCCAAAAGTGTCAAACACTAAATTTTACCTTAGGCACGTGCATTCCCAAGGATAAGGATCCACCATCGATTAATGGTGGATGGATCTCTGCTATAGATATAGCAGCGCGGGGATTTTCGGGATATCAGAGAACTCGGGGTGATATGAAGGAGTCAGATCCACATAGGTGCCACATGGCCCATGACTATTATCCCCCGAAGGACTAGAGAAGGGCAGATCTCCCAATCCTGAGCTCAGATTTGAGCATGGAGACAATGGTTGGAAGGATCATGGTGAGCAGAACGTGATAGAGATCTCGGAAAAAGGATTTGAGTAATTAAGGAAAAGGAAAATTTGAGGCCCCATCCCTTAAAATCCTTTTTAAGGAGTTGGGTGTGTTACATCTGTAAATACTTCATACTGCTTGAAAGATGGTTCTTTGATTTGTAGTATCTATTGCATGGAATCCCCATGTTCAACATGCCTATTTACTTGGATTCTCCAAGCCGGATGGCTTAGAAAAATACTTGCTCTGATGTAGAGTAATCTTCCTCTTCATCTGTGGACTCATCATCTCTTTGAACTTTGACTTCTTCCTTTTGGCCTATGGATTGAACTTGCACTACAATTCCTGAAAGTACAACCTCTTGAACATGTTCTCTATTCACCTATTCTTCTTTTCTTTCTCATACTACTGCAAATCCCGCGATCTCTGGGACCTGGTCCTTATTCACATGTTCTTATTGTTCTCCATTTCTTCTCCAAACCTTCATGTATCTGACATATTCCTTTTTCTTCGTAGATTTGTCTTCATCTCGTACTATTGCCAATCTTGAGAGTATGACTTCTGGGTGTCCTTCGTTTATCTGATTTTCCTTTATATGTTCTTGTTTTCTTTTCCACACTTTCTTATATTTGATATTAGTGTTCTCTTTCATAGAACTATTGATCATGCTTATACAATCACGAGTTATGTGACCATGGTTGTGGCATTTGTAACATTCAATATTGTGTGGAGCCACATAAGTATTTCTTGTTTGAACATTTATTCCATAAGCCCTGCAATCTGCGACTTTATGTCCAAAGTTAGTACAATAAAAACAATGACCAGAAAAGAAATTTACATACATAGGAGTGAATGGTGTTCTTTGTGGTGTAGTCCTTCTGAATTCCTACCCTGGTTGATCATGATCACGATTGAAGCTTCTTTGAGGCTTGAATGTGTAGGATCTTCTTGAAGATGCATCTCAATCATTTTTCTTTGATTCTGGTTGACCGTGATTCCTTCCCTTGAGTACTTCTACATAACTCTTACTCTTTTCTTCATTCTTCTTTTCTGGAAACTTAGAGTGCTTCTCTTCAACATTCTCTACTGATGATGTGGATGTTTCTGTCTCTTCACAGTTCTTGTTGACCTTGACTTAATGTGATAACTTCTTCTTCAAGCTTCTCAAGCTCTTCTTCTTTCTTCATCATCTGACTCTTCATTACTTCTTCTGTTCACTTTGCTTCTTCAAGTTGGATATTCAAGGAGACGATTTCCTTTTCAAGTCTTCTCTCTTCTTGACCAAATTCTGCTTCAAGTTGATTTAGGTCCTTAGTTCTTTCCTTGAGACGATCTTTCAATATCTTCTCTCTCTTTTCTACATCCTCCTTTTGTGCTACTATTTTGGCTTCCATGTACTACTTCTGGCTCTTGAGTGTTTCTTCAATTTCTTTGGCTTCTTTCAACTAATCATGTAAACCTGTAATAATCTAATGTACTTCTTCCGAGATTTGAGGACTTTCCTTTAGCTTAATCAATTCTTCCTTAAGGAACTAGTTTTCCTTCTTTGCTTTGCTTAGTTGAGTGAGGGCGTAGTTAAATTCTGCCTCAATATCCACTTCACACTCTTCTTATTTTGAGTCTATCTAACATGATAAACATCTTTCTTCTTGTCCTGTACCTATATCTTCTTTAACATTCTCTGTCTCTGTGATGGGAGAAGAATAGCTAGTATGTAGCTTATCCCAAAGTTCTTTAGTTGATGGGAATTTACCCACTTTGTCTTTTACTAAATCATATAGTCCTTACAAAATGAAATCCATTGCTATTTTGTTGTTGTTCTTTAATTCCTTCTTGGTTGCAGTCTTAGGTTTGTTTGTACCATTGTATCCTATCACAACTGATTGCCAAATATCGTATCTTTATGCCTTTAATTTTTTTTTCGTCATTAAGCTCCAATACTCATACTCTAGACCACTCTGACCATCAAACATTGGTACTCCATTCATACTGCACTTCATAATCTACCTTCCAGTGGTTAAACTGTTTCCTAAAGGTTGTTGGAATACTGAGGGGGGGGGGTAGGGCGGTGAATCAATATGAGCACTTTATACCACTTTTAACCACAATATATATTCATTCACTTTAACAACAATGTTTAACAATCTATCATCAATGTATCATCTATATATCATGAGCATATAATCACAAAAAACATCACATCAAATACACAATACACCAATATTTACGTGGAAACCCAAATGGGAGAAAAACACATAATACTTTCTTATATATATCAAGAATTCCTTCATGGGAAACACGAACTTCCAAATTCTCTAGTTGCAACTGGAAGGATGCTCCAACCACCTATTCTCAGACTCCAACTTGAAGGAAGTTACAACTCCTTGAATTCTCTGGCTCCAATCAGAAGGAGGCTACAACTCTCTTTCCTTGCCCCGTCATGCCGCCCTGAAATATAAGTGTAGACCAACTGTCACTACCACAATCATTGCCACTATCACAGTCACGGTCACTGCCTCTGTCACATCAACCTGTAACCTATCACTGTATCCAACCCGTCACTGTCATCGATACTTAATCGGATCCTCTCACATGGATCATATACCAAGGACACCTCTCAACTAGATGTCCAACATCGCCAACACATGCCTCTACCAAGCATGTACCAAGATCACCAACATACCATCACATGGTATGTGTCTCAACTATGTACCAAACCATCAGCCTGTACCATACCAAGCATCAACTATGTACCACAACAAGTGCATCAACCATGCACCAACACTTATACCAAA
>ML820453.1:81751-98105 GCA_009831015.1 Picea engelmannii | reverse complement strand
CCAAAAGGGGGCTGGCGCTCTGTTTCCAAGGGAAAAGAGCATTATAGCGCTCTGTGTAAGGCTACTAGAAGTGTTGGCGCTCTGATAACACTAGGTCAGGGGCGCCAGGGTCTAAAAGTCCCAGAAATGTCAAAAATTTTCAAAAATTGAGATTTGAGCTTGACAAGTATGCTGAATGTGACAAGGTAAGGAGCCAATCAGCTCATGAAACTAATCAAAGAGGGGTGAGCCATGTCTGAAACAATCAAGGGACAGAACAAGGTCAATGAGGAGAAAAATCCAAACAAGATGTTTCGATTTGGGGCTATCTCCCCAGTGGAGTCGCCAGTTTCTGTTGTAGGAAAATCTCCCTGCGGACAGGTAGATCACCTCTAAGGCTTGACCTTAACCCTAGACAGAAAAATGTTTAACATGGACACTGAATTCCTTTCAAATCTATCTAAACTAATGCATGAGAAGGGAGGATAACAGAAGTACCTTTTAATCGATGTTTGTCCCTGCACGCTCCAAATTGCACTCCAATCCTTTTGCTCCTCCCTGAGGTCTGTGGACAAAACAAGATACAACCACTTCCTACTCTATTGACATTAGCTCGAAAACAGATCTATCAATAAATGATAATTTCATGTGATATCAGACACAAACTAGAAAGAAACAGGCCAAGCGTGTCATATTAATGAGAATAACGACAACAGTACTTACAATCGTAGATGCGAATATGACAGCTTCGTCAAGTCCTCTTCATCTAACCCTTGCCTGAAAGATCCACAACCTGGGTAACAGCAGCTTCACTGATCACTCTCCTTTGGCTCACTGTCAGTTTCCTCCAAGATCATAAGTTTCATATGTTCAATTCTTCCTTCCCCTTTCCACCATCATAGAGCTTGTTTATATAGGTTGGGAGGAGCCTAACCTCTTGAGTTATCTTTAGAACCAATTGGGAACCTTCTCCTTGGATCAGGGATCTTTTGATGAAACCAATAATTCGAGCACAACTGCCTCCTAATCTCGAATGATCCTCCCCTTATTCTCCTCAATGGGCTAACAACTGACTCAGAATAGGGAGCGCTCTCCCAAAAGGGGCATCAGATCATTGTAGCACTCCTGGTGAGCCCTGGGAAAGCGCCAGCGCTCTCAAGATGAGCAACGCTCCTCCAGAAGGGTCTGAGGGCCGTTATAACACTCCTTGAAGCATAGCAGAGGAGCGCCAATGCTTCTGTAGCTGTAGTAGGGGAGCGTTCCCCCTCCAAACCAATGTTTCAGGGTCTCTTTCAGGTGTCAAGAGCTATTTGATTCTAGTAAACCAGTTTTCCTCTTCCAACTCAGTCATGTGAGGTGTTATAAGTGCCTCCTTAGTGTCGTTATCATGGCATCATGTCTGAACATCGTTTGCGACACTAGTGATCAACTTGCGACACTTGCGACACTTGCGAAAGTTGTAGGGAAGATGCGACACTTACGACGATTGATAGGGACAATGCGACACTTAGCAATTTTGACGCGTAACACAACATTCCCTCAGCTACCCAACTTCCCTTCCAGGGATTCAGCAACAGGCCAAACCAGAAGTCTCAGAGAACTGTAGCTGCAGTTTAGCACCTTCGGGAATCAATCCCCAACAATTCTCTCACTCGGAGAATTTCTCATGAGCCTAACAACCCGCTTCTTCAATCCCACTCCAAGCTAACCAGGTACACCAACCGCAAGAGGTTATGGAAATAGGCTCAGATATGGTGAAATGGATGTCTCAAGGATAACAGACTACATGAATGAAAAATGGTCATGGAATCAATGACTGGATAACTGAGTGAAGGAAGGAATCACCATGAAACGGATCATGAAAGTGATGGTGAGAATGATGGTCAAGTTGTCGGTAAGAATCCCCATGATATGAATGCATGTCCCCAACTTGACACTTGTCATGTTGGAAGCTACTTTGGTCCACTTGTCCCCAACTTTAGAACTTAGGATAAAATAATTATCCATACTTTATGTTTTAGGAAATATTGATATAATATTCCTTTTTGGCTTAAGCTTTCTAGCTTAGCCCTTTCCTTAGCGTTTGGCCCTCCCTTTCCCTAACTAGTGAAGTTCAGTCCTCCATCTCTTTATCGTGGTTGGTCTACGCACAGTGTTGTATTTTATATTAATCATGAGACATATACAAAATATGCGCACTGGCCTCTAACATCTAGGCGCTCTGGCCTATTTTCAAAACATAAGGATTCCAGCTTATAATAACTGGCTCACCAACCTATACCACATATCATATACACAAGGTTCGTTGACCTCCATACTGCGTGCACTTTAGTTACTGCACACGGTATCCGGGAATGTGCACACTACATCATTTTACTGTGTAGTTCATGCACGCACTATGCCATGAAAGGTACATTACAAAATGATGTCAAAACAGCTCACCAGCTTAAGTATACTTACTTTACATTTACAATTGGGTTGGGTCAAGGGATATTACAATCCCCTCCCCTTATTTATGCATTGTCATTAGTGTATCATATACCCATATCCAACAAAATTTTCAAAATTACTCAAAAAGATGTGGGTATTCTATCCACATTGCATCCTCATGCTCCCAAGTAGCGTCCTCAGGACCGTACCAGGTCCATTGGACCTTTACAAGCCCTATGGCTCGGTTTCGAAGCTGCTTGAATTTTCGGTCCAAAATGCGCACCGGATGCACTTGAAAAGCGTCTTCTTACTCCACCTGAATCACATTTCAATCAATAACATGATTAGCATCAGGTATATATTTCTTTAGCAATAATACATGGAAGACACTATGAACAAACATAGATGCAGGAAATGCAATCATATAAGCAACTGGACCAATCCTCTCTAGGATTTCAAATGACCCGCAAAATCTGGCTGCCAACTTGGCGTAGCTTCCCAGCTTCAGGGAACTCCTATTAGCTTTCACCTTCAGAAAAACATGATCACCCACTTTGAACTCTCTGTGGGTTCTATTCTTATCAGCATAACTTTTCTTCCTCTCTTAGGCATATTTTAAATTCTGCTTAATTTTTATCATTTGGTCTTCCATCTCCTTGAGTAACTCTGGCCCAACTACTGTCCTATCAGCTGGGTTATCCTATCTCACTGGAGTATTGCACTTTCTGTCGTAAAGTGCTCCAAATGGGCTCATCTTCAACGATGTCTGATACCCATTGTTGTAAGCGAATTCTAACAGGTGTAGGTAGTCTTCTCATTTCGATGGTTTGTCCATCACATACATTCTCAGTATGTCTTCTATCACTCGGTTCACTCTCTTTGTCTGTCCATTAGACTCAGGATGATAAGTTGTACTGAAATTCAGATTTGTTCTGAATCCTTTGAACAATCCTTTCCAGAAATTCGAGGTGAATTTCGGGTCTCTGTCATACATAATTGTTTTAGGAATTCCGTGCAATCGTGCTACTTCCTTCATGAAAATATCAAGAACATTTGTTTCCTTGTGAGTAGTTTTCAGTGGAATAAAATGGGCAGTTTCCGTAAGCTTGTCCACCACCACCATGATCGAATTATGCAGCTTGCCTGTTCTGGGCAATCCCGTAATAAAATCAATTGTCACCACTTCCCACTTCCATTCAGGAATGGGTAAAGGTTGCAGTAACCCTATTGGGTTCCTATGCTCAACTTTAACTTTCTGGCATTCCATACATCTAGCGATGTATTCAGCGATCTCTCTCTTCATACCTAGCCAAAAGTAATGTATTTTTATCACTACCACGGTTTTCTGATATCCAAAGTGCCCTTCATAAGGAACATTATGCATTTCATGCAAAATCATACATTTCAAGTCCTGGACATTTGGAACAAAAATTATGTTCTTGTACAACAATATTCCATCTATTCCCAAATTATAATTATCCACCTTTTGTGGCATCTTACCCTGTTGTAGCATTGTTACCAATTCTTTGTATTGCATATCTACATTTGCAGCCTCCAAAATTTTGCTTTTAATATCATTCTGATATATGTTAATGGTTGTAGCATGTAGTTCATGCACCCTCCTTCTGAGTGCATCAGCCACTTTATTCTCTTTCCCCTTGATATGCTTTATATCAAAGTCATATTCTCTTAGAAATTCTAACCATCTGCTTTGCCTAGCATTTAGATTTGACTGATCAAATAAATATTTCAGACCATTGTGATTTTTTCTTATCTCAAATCTCTTTCCCATGAGGTAGTTTCTCCATTTCCTCAAGGCATGCACTATGACTGCCAATTCCAAATCATGAGTGGCATAGTTTCTTTCATGCTCCTTCAGCTTCCTCGATTCATAACATATGAAAAACTCATTTTGACTGAGGACTCCACCAAGTCCTTCATTGCATGCATTTGTGCATACAATGAAGTCTTCATTTGGGTCTGCAATCCTTAATATTGGAGAACTTGTCAATAATTGTTTCAAGTGTTGGAAACTCTTCTCGCAATCCAGTGTCCACTGAAACTTCACCCCCTTTCTTTGCAAAAAATTGATTGGGTGTGCAATCTTTGAGAATCCTTTAATAAATATTTTGTAGTAGCCTGCAAGACCCATGAATGATCTCACCTCTGTGACATTCTTTGGCACTGACCATTCTATAATGGCCTCTGTCTTCTCAGGATCCACTACTATCCCATCCTATGAAATGATATGCCCCAAATAATGAATTTGTTTCTGATAAAATGAGTACTTGCTCAATTTGGCATACAACTGATGCTCCCTTAATACTTGCAACACCATCCTCAAATGATGTTCATGCTCTTCCTATGACTTAGAATATATAAGAATGTCATCCAAAATACATTGACAAACTTGTCCAAATATTCTTGAAAAACACCATTCATTAAGCACATGAAAACAGCTGGTGCATTTGACAACCCAAATGGCACCACTGTGAACTCATAATGACCATACCTTTTCCTGAAGGTGGTATTGTTGATATCTTCTTCTTTAATCCTTACCTGATGGTATCCTGATCTGATATCTATCTTTGAAAATATCTTTGCATCCTTCAATTGATCAAAGAGATCATCAATCCTTGGAAGAGGATACTTGTTCTTAACAGTCACTTTATTCAACTGTATGAAGTCAATGCACAATCTTAATGTTCCATCTTTTTTTTTCATAAACAAGATTGGGGCACCCCAAGGTGACACACTTCGGCGTATATACCCCTTTTTCAGAAGTTCTTCAAGCTGCATTTGCAATTCCTTCAACTCCGGTGTACTCATTTTGTAAGGAGCCTTTGACACTAGCATTGCTCCGGGCATTAGATTTATAGAGAAATCAATGTCTCTCATCGGGGGTAGCTCTGGTACCTCCTTGAACACATCTTCAAAATCTTCCATAACTTCATAATCCTCCAAATTTGGCACCTTATCCTTAGGCATCTCCGCCAAATGAGTTGCAATTAATTGACACCCTTTTCTATAACATTTCTTCAGCTGCAATGCTGAAATTTCTCTAATGGTTACTGCCCTGGGAATTCCATGTACTTTCCTTAGTTTCCCTTCCTCATCCAAAAAAATGAATGCTTTGTTATGACAGTCCAGGAGAGTATGATGTTGGTCCAACCAATCCATCCCAATTAGACAGTCATAAGAACCTAAAGGAAAGATGTTCAAATATGCCTTGGTGTTCAGTCCATTCATGTGTATGAGGCATGACTTAACCATCTCATTAACTTTTCTTTTGGCTCATGTAGCCAGCTGCACCAACCAAGATCTCCCATGTTTTCTTCTTTGCAAATGCAAAATTTCCACCATTTTTGGGTCTATATAACTATGACTAGTTCCTGAATCAATTAAAATATCAATGGTTTGGTTGTTGATCATACCTTCCACTTCAATCATGTGGGACTGATACTCTGCTTGCTTGTTATCCAGGGCTGCATAAATCCTTGGCACATATCTGCCCATGTCCTCCACTGTTTCATCTTGTTGTACATTGTGAACAGCCCTACCTTTTTCACCTCTGTGAGGACAATCTCTGAACCTATGATCTCCTTTACAACCCCAACATTAAATAGGTGGTTTCCTTGGCCCTTGACTCCCTGTGTCAATTGTTATGGGTTCTTTAGGTGTTTTTTGTCCTTGTGGATTATTTATGAAGAATTGTGGCTTAGTTCCCTTCTTCCTCTGATCCCTTTTGAATTTCTTATTGTCTTCCCAAGCCTTTTGGAAAACTGGCCTTGCTTTCTACTAATCATATAGGCATTTAGCTCGCCTTATGGTCTCTTCTAGTGCCTTGGGATCATCACACTGTATTTTTTCACTGATGAACGATGGAAATCCACTCAAATATCTTTGAATTTTGACTGTCTCATCATTGATAAAAGAGACATACTTCAGCAGTTCTAGAAACCTTCTCTCATATTCCTCTATTGTCATACTTCCAAGCTTGAGTTCAAATAATTCTTTCATTTTCTTGTCATAGTATCTCTTAGTTAAGTACTTCTTCTCAAAATACTTCTTGAATTCCCTCCAAGTAACACTTTTCTCTTTAATGTGTTGCACCTACATAAGTTGATCCCACCACATGGAGGTCTTTCCTTTGAGTTGATAGATAGTAATTCTACCTTCTGCATGAGAAGAATAATTATGCAATTGAAAATACTTTCTCATGCCCAACAACCATGTTTCTGCATCTTCATCCTTCTTGTGCTCATCATCAAATGTAGGAGGTTTGATTTTGTTCATTTGTCCTCGCAGCTCATCCACCCCAGACCTCTTCTACCTTCTGACAGGAGATAGACTTGAGATGTTGCCTACTCTCTTATTGGAATGCCTTGGGGAATGATGGTGATGTCTACTAACACTTCTTGCTTTTCTTTTCTCATCTGAAGGCTTGTGACTTCCATATTTGCTTGAGCCACTCTCCTTAACCAATTTCTTTTCGATTCTATTCAATCCCTCCAATAACTTCATGTTGAAGTCATCCTGCTGCTCCTTGGCTCTCATAAGCCTTTCATTATCAGTCTTATGGCTTTGGACATCCTTCTGCAAATTTTTAATGGTCTCAGCCATATTCATGTTTTCATTCATTTCTTCTCCATGTCCATTGGAGTTTGTTCCTTCAATGCCCAAATGGACATCCATCCCTCTGCTCTCATCTTGCTAACTATAATTCCCCTATGCCTCTTCCATTCCTATGGACTCTGCACTGATATTATCTGATCTAGTTGTTGTAAATTCTACAAAATGTGCAGCCATAGAAACTTATCAGGCTAACAATTCAACAAATCATGAAAAATATGAACCATTTTGGTTCCATATATACATCAGAGTTATCTCTCCTGATTTCCTGGTGTTATCACCATGACAATTCTAGATAAGACCCAAGTCTTGAGAACATAGACGCGTGGTGCCTTCAAATATACATTTGGGCAAGAAGGTGGTTTGTCGAAACCACTTTTGCCAAGACACGGTATCACGTAATTCAACATGTCAAATCCACCACACGTGGAATGAGTTATGGCTAGTCAGATCACCCCATTTCTCTCATTCAGTACTTCACAGCCATTTGACATCAGCTAAATGCCACCATGTAATGAACTCAAAAGATAATCATTTGAAATGGATTAGCTGAGCATGGCAACCCAACTCTTTTGTACGTAGTCTATCTACGCTTCATAATTGAGATTCTATAACTGCCAATCCTCAAGTATGAAGTTATCTGCTTATCCATAAATGAAGTAATCTCCAAATTGCTCGACTTTCTGCTCTTTGTAAAAGCATTTCGGTATCCACAACTTGAGCTACATGGACAAGGCTAAATCCAGTGAGACTAGTTATTTGGGCAACATGCTAGACTTTCCTGCGAATAAGGAGGAAAGGGTAGTCGCGCATATACTAGCGACTAAGTTTTGCACAGAACCTGCCACTGAGTCTACACTGGAAGCCAGGTTGAATCTCGTTATTAAGGATTTAATCATCAACAGGCCAGCTGCTAAGAAGAAAATGAGCAAGTGGCAGAAGAAGGAAACCACAACTGAAACTCTCGAAAGTGTTGGAGAGAATCAACCAGTCTGGTTGGATTCTTTAGAGGAGATTGTTAAGTTGAAATGAGTCCTCAACTAGCATTAGGTGTATTTCAACGAATTTTGGAACAGGGGGGTAGCAGAGGTAAGGGACTCCAGATATGATAGGCTTGTTTTTAAACGGCCCTTTTACAATATGATAACTGTTATCATCCCTTTTTCTTTTTAATTTTGTGATTAATCTGATTATATAAATACAGATGTAGATTTTGGGTTGTTTATTATAGGATTTTAACTGGTTGTATTATAAGTCTTGTTTTCTTTTATAGTATGCTTTTCTTGTAAGCTTATATTTCACTTCCATCTGTCTGAATCGGAGGAATATAACACTCGAAATTCTGTTTAATTAATGTTCTGATGCGGTTGTGTATTTCTTTTTCCTCTGATATTATGCAAATTAAACTCGGACTCATCGCCTCCCAGACAACTTCGCACACACTAAACTTCATCCTGTACACCCATATTTATCATGCACAACAACACCACAAGGTTAAACGCGTTTCTGCGCACCTATATCTACTATGCATTTCTTCTCCGTCGCACCGAAATCTTGCACACACTACTTTTGCATTGTGCGCCAATATCCACTGTGCACAGTTTTGGGTATCGCACACTAATACTCCACATGCATTTCACCCTATGCATTGCACCATGTCAAGGTTCAACATGTTCCATCGCGCACAATAATCTGTGTTCACCATTGAATACACTTTCATGAGACAACTTATACTCATACTATGCGCGTACCACAAAACTCCTCTATGTTATGCAATACTTGCGTACCCCATGTGCACATTACTATGTGTGTTCTCACCGCACAAGGCTAAATCCAGCATGTGCATCCGCACACAATATTCTTCCACGCGGCACCACAATTTACCGCGCACACTTGTACACCAACGTTTTCCGTGCGGTGCTAAAATTTACTGCGCGCACCTGCACGCCAACATTTTCCATGGACGCTTCGTGACTTGAATTTTGGTCACTTCGAAGTTACTCTTCTATGAATATTCGCTTCAACTGAACCCCTCTAGCCCATCCAGGCTAAGTGTTGAAACTGAGGCTTTGATACAATATTGTAACGTTCCCTCGGCCACCCATAGGCCAAGGAAATGCCACTCCAGAGCAATCTCTCATGCTCTAATACCAATTGGTAGCATCCTCGGCCTTAACAGGCTGGCCATGCTACTCTAGGGAACACTTCCGCTCCCTTGTTGCGGAACATATTGTAACATACCCAGTATTCAATTGAGTTATGCCACATAAATTTTCACTTCAACTGCATGCAATTATAACATATACATACAACACTCTTGTGGAAGAATTACATATAATGTAGACAACAATCACAACCTGTAAATATACAATTTCATACTGAAATAATAGTAAACACAAATATGCAACATATACAGGGAAATACCCATAAACATACAAACAATTATAATCACATATATGATAAACCGTAACATAAGCATGTAAATAACAATGCAACATATAATTTTATCATACAATTGGTATTTATCTTGGAAATATTGTCACCAATTGCATACAGACCGTCCACGAACCTCTTATCCTTAGACTACATTATTCATCACTCTCAACAGTGAGTCACCCACGAGTTGGGACTGAACTCCACCCGGGTAAAGGGGTTCCTAACTAGGCTAAGGCTCATGGACAACAGGAAAGACTCTGTCTCAGGTGCTCACTCAACTAACAACCTACAACCTCTCATTCCCCACATGCTTGTCCCACCCAAGAAAGTGTGCCCCTTCTTTGCTCAACAGTCCCTCGGCTGCCCCACTTCCCTTCTAGGGCTTCAGCAACAGGCTGAATCAGAAGTCTCAGAGCACTGTAGCTACAGTTTAGCACCTTCGAGAATCAATCCCCAACAATTCTCTCGCTCGGAGAATTGCTCACGGGCCTGAAAACCCGCTTCTTCAATCCCACTCCAATCTAACCAGGTACATCAACCAGAAGAGGTTATGAAAACAGGCTCAGATATGGTGAAATGGATGTCTCAAGGATAACGGACTGCGTGAATGAAAAATGGTCATGGAATCAATGACTGGATAACTGAGTGAAGGAAGGAATCATCGTGAAACTAATCATGAAAGTGATGGTGAGAATGATGGTCAAGCTGTCGGTAAGAATCACCGTGAAAAGTGACCAAATGAGCTAAGTCCCCATGATATGAATACATGTCCCCAACTTGACACTTGTCATGTTGAAAGCTACTTTGGTCCACTTGTCCCCAAATTTAGAACTTAGGATAAAATAATTATCCATACTTTATGTTTTAGGAAATATTGATATAATATTCTTTTTTGGCTTAAGCTCTCTAGCTTAGCCCTTTCCTTAACGTTTGGCCCTCCCTTTCCCTAATTAGTGAAGTTCAGTCCCCCATCTCTTTATCATGGTCGGTACGTGCGCAACGATGTATTTATATTAATCATGAGACGTATACAAAATAGGTGCACTAACCTCTAACATCTAAGTGCTCTGGTCTAATTCCAAAACATAAGCATTCCATCTTATAATAACTGGCTCACCAGCCTATAACACATATCATATACACAAGGTTCACTGACCTCCATACTGCGCGCACTTTAGTTACTGCACGCGGTATCCGGGAATGTGCACACTACATCATTTTACTGCGCAGTTTATGTGTGCACTATGCCATGAAAGGTACATTACAAAATGATATCAAAACATCTCACCAGCTTAAGTATACTTACTTTACATTTACAATTGGGTTGGGCAGATGGATATTACGTATTGCATGTTTAAACGGGGAAGACTCCCGAAGCCCGGAGTCTCGAAATTTTTGTGAACCGTAGATCATGGCGAGCAGTGAGAGCCATTGATCCCCTCCTTTTTTTGGCTATTCGCGAGTTCGACGTTCAGGAAAATTGTAGTGTATTGTTGTTAGAACTCTTGAATCTCGAAGCTCCGTAGTGTCGAAGTTCCTGCTGGTTAAAGAATTTTAGCCTGCGGTTTTGGCTTGAGGTCACGTGAAATTTTTCGTTGAAGTGATAAGACCCTCGCGAACATAAATTTGCACTCAGGGAAAAGGGGAAAGGCATGTGGAAGATATTTTTGAGGGTTCAATGAGGACCCAAGAGCTAATCCATCTCCCTTGTGAGAACGATCCTAGACCGGGAGGTCGCTCGAGCCCCTGGGAGTGGTGGGGGTTTTCATTATAAACTCACTGAGATCATTAAGGGACAAGGTTTAGATAAGGGTTTGACTGAGAGTAATGAAGAAGTGATAAGAATGGATGAGAATGACCAAGTCAATGTGGTCTTCAGTGAGTTAGAACAGGATGAGTTGTATTCTGACATTGTATATTACTTAAATAATCTCTTATATCCTGATCACTTGGTAGATCATAATAGAAGAGCTTTAAGATTGAAAGTCGTGAAGTATTGCTTGACTTAGGATGGTTTAGGATGGGAGAACTTTGAAGGAGTAATCCTTAGATGTGTAAACAAAAATGAGGCTGATAAGTTTATTAAGGAACTTCATTATGGATATTTTGGTGGTCATTTTGTTGATTGCACCACCACACACAAAATTCTAAGAGTTGGTTACTATTGGCATACGTTGTTCACTAATACCCATCGATATGTCAAGGCCTACCAACCTTGTCAATTCTTCTCGAGGAACAATGATTGTTTGATTTTATTTAAAACCAATCATTGTTGAATCACCTTTTCAACAATGGGATTTAGACTTCATTGGTGAATTCAAGGATAACTCCAGCAATGGATACCATTGGATTTTGACTTCTACAAGCTATTTCACTAGGTGGGTAGAAGCTATCCCAACGAAAAATACAATTGATGAAATCATCCTTGAAGATACAATAATTACAAGGTTTGGTGTCCTTGCTAAGATCACTACTAATAATGAAAAAGACTTTATCCCTTTGTCCTTAGCCAATTTTTTCTTCAAGTATGGAATTTTTTTATCTCACTCATCTAACCATTATTCCCAAGGAAATGGATTGGCAGAATCTAGCAACAAGAATCTGATGAATATTGTCAAGAATATTGTGAGTGTGAAGAAGAAGTCTTGAGATAGCAAGATTAAGTATGCATTATGGGCATATCGTATTACAACTAAGGCTTCCACAGGGAAAACCTCATTTTAGTTAGTATATGGATTGGAAGCAAAGTTTCCTATTAACCTCCAAATTCCTGCCCTTCGGTTTGCATAGAAGTTTGTGACTATTAAAGAGGCATTACAAGGAAGAATTGATCAACTAATAGAACTAGATGAATCTAGGAGGAATTCTTTAGATCATATGGTGAGAAATCAAGACAATATTAAAGGGGCATTCGATCATAAATCAAGACAAAGGAATTTTGAAGATGGTGACCTTGTATTGATGTAGTACAAGAGGAAGGAGAAGCCAGGTATGCATAAGAATTTTGATAGTCTATGGCTTGGTCCTTACCAAAATGAGAAGAATTCCAGGATTAACTCATTTTATCTGATCACACCCAAGGGAGAGAAGCTACCATTACCTGTTAATGGATATCTTCTCAAACCCTATTATGCTAAAGGAACTTCACTTCTTAGGTTTACAATAGAATAGGTGAGAGTAGGTCATGTTGTGTGCTTGCATTTTATTTTTCTTTATTGATATTGTTCATTGATTCACTCATGCATCCATGTTAGTGTAGAAATGATATATTGATGAAAATGGAAAAAAAATATTTCTCGCATTGGTTTTATATATTTCATAAACCATGGTGGATAACATCCCTTTTTCTTTTATCGCTAATGGTCTTATGTTAGAATGTAGCAAGAATTGTAGAGTGATGTAGGTTACATGCTTTGGAGTCCCAAAGATGTTGAAGTTCTCATGTGCCCTATGGTGAACACATGTCCACATGTTGGAGCCAAATTTTAACCCCTCTCTCACCTAGGGGTAACTAGAGGAGATCATGACTCATGGCCCACAATGAAGACAGTGATCCTGATGATGATGATGATGGTCATTGTTCTCCACTGACAGTAGTTCCTTAGATGCCTCCCTCTCATGATCTCACAACTTGGTCCATTTCACTTGATCAACATGGTTCATCCAAGGATGGTGACTCGACACACATGAGGTACTCTTAGTCATTGTTTCAAAAAACATTCCATACTTAATGCACTAGGAATTTAGGTGAGGACCATGGGTTGAAGTCAGATAATGGATCATGATTTCTTGGAAGTTATGCTTTTTTATCTTGTTTCACCTTGGTGGTCATCTTATGTGCCCTAGTCTAGTGTTGTTACTCTTAGGGAAAGGGGTACCATTGGGGGCTTTGATAGGGGTAACATGCCACTCTCTTCCATACTCTCTTCTTGGGACCTACAATGTATTTATCTTCAGGAATGGATGTTACATGTACACCAAAAAGGCATGTACCTTCATCCTCCTATGATAAGAAGGGATAGAATGTCGAGAATGATGCAACTGCTAAAGAATAAAAAAGAAAGAATAATGGGATATAAGTGACCAATTCAAAAACCATAGGGCAACTTGATCTCTACGCCCCTGCTATGAAATGATCTCCCTTAGTCCTAATGCATTGAATGCATATCAATTAAAAGGAATTTATCCCAACAATAAAAAAAAAAAATGCTTATCCCCTCGGGGGCAGCTCAATTGGCAGGTGTCGTATTATGAAGTGTTATGTTCGATGAGGTTCCGAGTTAAAATCCCCCCAACTTACCCGTTCCTAGAGAAGGGGCATATGTATGGCACCTGGAGGTTATAGTGGTAGCGGTTGGAATCGACCCTATGTCACAGGAGTACGAGACCGCCCAATTGTCAATTTCGCTAAATACAAAATAATAATAATAATAATAATAATAATAAATGCTTGAAACTTGCAAAGAGGACTTGCAAAGAAATAAAAGAATATCAAAAGGCAAAAAAGGGTTTTGGAATACACACGTTGTTGAAGAAAGGGTATCTCAAGCAGCGAGCACTCCCTCTACGAAGGCGCTCATGGAGATGAAACCCCGCATGTCCTTGCATGCCAATGACACCGTGACCACAAAGTAAATCCATTCCACCTCATTCACTTATAATTACACTTTGAAGGGTTTCTTGGAAACTGCTCCTCTACTTGGGTACTAGCACACCTAATAGGGTCTTATGATGGTCCTTCCATACCTAAACTTRGCAAATTGCATAAGTTCTTAAACTAGTGTGAGTTTGAAGAAGATACATGGGTGAATTGCTTACGTGGCTTCTGTAGTAAGTAATGGCTTACTTTGTATGATCCTAATGACTATGGTATCTTGTGATGGTTGGTCTCACCTGACTTTGTTGACCTTGTTTGATATTGATGCACTCTTGACATGGTTCTTGGAGAACATTTTCAAGATAATACCCAGGATGTTGAGTATTGTTTTGAGGACGTTGCACATTTGGATGAGTGTACATACCCCAGGGCACCTCCCCACACCTCCTGGAGCTTGGATGTTGGATAGATGAGCACATATATTGTAGATATATCCAAATGAGCATTGAGAGGGCAGGAATCCCCATGGGCTATACATATCACCCTTTAGCATATTAGGGTTTGATTGGATGTTGTTGCACTTGGAGATGATGTCACGCGTTTTTGGAGAGGTTATGGAGCCCTCTTCACCTACAACATCACGCCCTAGCCCTTGGACGTTGCATTTATGATGATGACATCATTCTTGATTCTTAATGGGCCAACCTAGCATGGGAGCACCCATCTTGATGATGATTTTCCACTTACTGGTGATGAGCCATGAGCCATGACCCTTGGTGATGCTTGCACCTTTTCATGGAGGGACGTGGCCTTTGGAGGCACCTTTTCACCTTTAGAGCATGATGTCATGACCTTTGGAGGCTTCTATACCACACGTGTCAACTTTTGAGGGGATGTTTTTATGTATTATCATTATATCTTTATAATTGAGGCTATTTTGGGGGTCGACCATGACCTATCTAACTTGTCTCATGGATATTTTATCTTTTAAGGTACTTTTACGGTTTATAGCGTTAAGGTTGCCTCATATAAGAAGGCTAGCACTCCTCATTTGTCAAATCACAATCCATACTTGTGGAGAATAATCATTATTTGTCTTCTTTTCACTCTCTTCATCGAGGAGTACTTATGCACACCTTTGGAAGAATGTGGATGCTTTTCTTGTTTCCGTGGATGTTTCATGAAACTAGGGTTTCCTCTTGCATGGCAACTTGGTCTAGTAAGTGGTCTTTCCCAAGTATGTATGTTTTGTTCATGGTATTTAAGTGAATGCTCTATCAAAGTGGTGATAAATTGCATGTTATTTTGTTTCCTTGGATAATTTTTGCTAGAAACCCTAAGGAAGGATTGTATTGGTCATCCCCTTCCCTTGTTTTATCCATCTTAATTTTGTTGAAGCATACATGGTCAAGATTAGGGATTGTGAAAAGACATCCCCCTAACCTTGTCTTTGAGGGTGAAATCTAGGGTTTAAGAGGAGATAAAATTTAGGGTTTGACCTAATTCCACTTGATCTTGTGTTAGATTCTCTAGAAGAAGTAGGATGACACCTAGAATTTCAGGGGATAAACTCTAGGTTTTTTTTTCCTAGAAGATTTGACCTAGGCTTATGATTGAATAATCCTAGGGTTTAATATTCAAGTCTTCCTTTTCTTTTAGCATCCTTTCAAGTTGGTGCATTGATTCCATATGCCCAAGGACTTATAGATTGCATTAATCTTTCTCTTGATACAAGTGATCACAAGCCTTAGTTTAGCTTCTCTCTCCCAAATGACTTGGTGGTAGCTTAGGGTTYGCACTACATTTGCATTTTTCATCACTTTCTAGCCTAACGTCTTGCATTTTAGCTTAGATTGTCATATAATATCACCATTTTCTGCATTAATTGCATTTTCAACCATTAGGGTTTAATGTATTGCATCTAATTAACATAGTTTAATGTTCTTTCCTTCAAGTGATTACTAGCTTATGATTTGATGGWCTTTAACTTAGCATTTACATCATCATTTATTGCATTCTTAGCTAGTTTAAGACTGTTTTACTATTGATGTTGTAAACTTGCTATTGMTGAAGTATACTATCTCTTGTTCCAAGTTTTATTGCAAGAGTCTTTTTTTCTCTTTGATAGCACTAGTGGATCAAGATTTTTTCATTTTCTTTTCGCTAGAATTTCAAGGAATTTAATTTACCTTTAGCATTGATTGTCCTAACATCACTCTTCACTCACACACAATCAACTTGTTTTCCTAACTCATCTTAACCTTGCCCTTGACTTGGACC